>NQII01005134.1:0-44321 GCA_002778355.1 Clitarchus hookeri | reverse complement strand
AAGGCATTCTTGAAGCATAGTCGACCACGATTTCCTGTCCACCCAAGCTATAGTCGTCAAATTCATAACATAGACATCACCACTGACAACGAACAGTATGGTGGTGTCAAGTACACACTAAGCCCTCATGTAAGTATAGTTGGCTACCATTTCCTACCCACCCAGTCTATTGTCAACAAATTATTTAAATATGTATCACTTCCGACGACAAAACGGACCACAGGCTCACTTACACCTTAGCCCATCGTATGGGCATATTTGGTTTGCCATTTCCCACCCACGTAATCTATAGTCACCAAGTTCATATCACAGATATCATCTCCGATGACAAACAGGGTGGTACGCACAAGTACACGTTAATTCCTCTTATAAGCATAGTTGCCTAACATTTCCCACCCGCTAGAGGTACGACCACCAAATTCATATCACAGACATCACTTCCGATTGCAATCAAGGTGATAAGATCAAGTAGGCCTTCAGCCCCTGTTATAAGAATAGTTGGCCAGCATTTCCAAACCTTTCCTTCTTCTTCGACTAAGCTGAAAACGTGGGCAGGCCCCCGTCTTCAGTCACCAAGGTCTTATAAATTTTTCTACTATTTTAAAATGTTCTAAAAAAAATCGCTATTCTTTCTTTTTGATTTATTGCTAGATTTTGTTCGGGATGATGGCCAATGGCCAAGCTCAAGATCGCATGGCATCATGGTTCCTGCTGTTGTGAGTGGATTTTCTCTTAATTGTACACTAAAAATTGATGGTAGAAGTGTCTCCAGTTCAGTGTATGGGATGTGAGGTCGATAGTCATGAATCCCAAAGTATAGTTAAAATGGCAATATATATGATGGTTCTTAGTACAGGCTGGCTGACTCAGTTGCTATTCAGACTTCGACGAGTGAGCAATGGCTATGAAGAACGTGCTCTTCTTCGTCGATGGATAATATTCGGTAAAGTTTTTGTGTCGCTACTTCAAGGATACCTTTTTCAAAAGCTGCCATTCTCGTCGACACGATACTGGTTGCCCACAAAATATGATGCGTGTTAGCATATCATGTGAAATGTGTAAATCATATTTTCGAGGGAGTGGTAGCTTAAAAATACATATTGCAAAATGCAAAGCTCTCCTTCATGCACATGTCAATCAGTTTTTCCTGAGATCAAAGCATGCTTTTGGTGGGGAGATACCTGCGAAAGAAAAATTAAAACCTTCGACATCATTAAAGGCATCGTACCCAACCATGAAAACAATGACATGTTCAGTCACATCTTCTAGACATCCGTGCAACTACTGTAATAGGACATTTGCATAAGCCTGCATTGTAAAGATACATTTAAAGCATAGATGCAAGATGAATCCATGTCGCACAGGCTATCGATGCAATAAGTGTCAAGGTTTGTTCACTCGTACAAACAGTTTAAACACACATATGAAAAACTGAAAATACCTTGTTCCTCCACCTGCTAAGTAACAAACCTGCGACGATCAGGTGCCTGCTGTATCGAGTATTGATACACCATCACCAACTTCCGACCTTCATGCGAACAACCTACACAATAGTTCACCAATGAAGAGTTAACAATATTGCTATCGTAATAAGATCTTTACTAAAAGTAGCAACGCACGGCAGCATGAGAGATATAAAACACTGTGTGGTGAAGAGAGGTCAGGTTTATTGTTAAAGTGTTTGTCATGATTTGAAGATACAGTGAAAGCCCTATTATAATCTTTTGAATGTACTGGGAAATAAAATGTAGGGAAGTGTAAAATCAGGGGGTATTATGCAGTGGTTACACAGTATAGTGTCTGTGTGCAATGAAAGAAACTTGCAGCTGCACGGTGGTGTAGTAAACTAGATACAATACTTAGCTGAATTTATATTTGCAGAATGCATAAAAAAGCTTAAATCCCACTGACCAAATATGAAGATATGTCCATAAACATAGCATCTGAAATTGGCAGTATCATCATTGTTTTTATTCGAATTTCGAAGAGTGTACATTATCTCGAGTGAAGATGGAAAAAAAACACAGAAAGCCATTTGTGCTGCTTCTGCAAGAAGTCATTTTCTAAAAGCTGCCATGCCCATCGACATTAGACTTGTTGTTCTATGAACATGAAGCAATCTACCTTAGCATGTTAACAGTGCAAGTCTCAATTTGGACGACGTGATAACTTATAAGGAGATCTTTAAATGTGTGATGGACTCTCTCCCATGCCAGCTAAGCAATTTAGAGTATTGTCTGCATCTAAAACATGTGAAGGTCAGACACCTGCTGCATTTGGATACTAGTGCACTGTCACCATTGGCAACATCAGACCTGGGCATGGACATTGCAAACAATTCTCCACGTGCCTCAAGATATTCATGTTGCTATTGAGGCAAGACCATTAGTAAAGTTTTCAGCGCCTGTCAACATGAGAAACGTGGAAAATGTTTTAAGAAGTCGAGATGATCTCTTTTATCTCGTTGCGGTTAAAAGTGTGCTCGTGAGTTCACATGTTATCAAGCAGCAGTAAATGTTCCAGACAACGTGCGATGTGAAGCACATCTGCATCAGTTAAAACTATGTCGTGAGTCACATGACAACCATGCAAACATTTGTACATATAAAGCTCCTACACCTGTATGTCTTACAAGCTTACCAATTGAGAATGAATTCATACCGAAATAATCTGATTTCCACGGTCTTATGAAGACGCATGTTGCATCTAATTCGTCAGGCATTGAGAAAAAATATTTGTACATATCTTAAGCATATGAAGCATATAATTATATATGGGATGGAAAATGAAGGTGCTGTAAAATATAATATATAGTTGGAATGTAAATATACCAAACCAGATCCACATGAAAATTAATATATTGAGAGAGCCTTCAAGACCTTAAATGTGCCTTTGTATAACGCGCATGAAATCGAAGACTGTGTTGAAGCTAGTATACAGAAGTTTTGCCACGAGAAGGATGAATACATGGGAAAGGGCTCCGGTTGGACATTATAAATGATATATCAGCTACAGTTCAGAACAAATTCACTAATGCCACTTTGGAAATATGTGCACACTGATTTCCCTCTACCCACTACAGAGGATTACAACATAGCTTCGTCTTTGACTGGCTAAATGGAGGTATAAATTATTGGAACCACAGAAATCGAAACAATTGTTAAACTGACATGTGTGGCACCGGTACTGCATCAAAGTAATAGTGAGGAGTCAGCAATGAGAATTCAGCAGTTAGGAGTCAGCAGTGAGGAGTTAGCAGTGAGAATTCAAAAGTTAGGAGTCAGCAGTGAGGAGTCAGCAGTGAGGAGTCATCAGTGAGGAGTAGGCACTGCATAGTAGTACAAGTGTTTGAGTTCAAATTTGCTTGAAAATGATGAAAACCACTGTAGGCTTGTAATCGGGCATGTCTTGTACGACTGCATGCTAAACTTCACCGAGTGTTCAACAATTATGTGGAAAACAATGGAGTTACTGTGGCAAGGCCTTCAGTAAAAGTTACAATGTACATCGCCATGAACAAAGCGTATGTTCAAAGAAACCTACCTCCAGAATACTAACATGCGATATTTGTGGTGCAGCATTTGGTAGAAGTGATAATATAAAGATACACACTGGTACATGTAAAGATGACATACCTTTGCTTGACACGAGACAGCATGCATTGAACTCATTGGCGCCAGACAAGGCTATCGCTAGCCTTCCTGCTGATTCGTCGTGTAAACTAACGATGGTTCGAGCGCCCATAACATTAACCAGGCCTGCATCGTGTTCCAAAACAGTGTGTGAAGAAGGAAATACTGCTGTGGCTGACATGCATTGCGGAAAGTGCGGGCCATACAGATCGTCAGAAGTTGTGAACTACAAACATGCACCGCTAACGTGTAAAGTGAAAATGGGACGGAAAAAAGCATGAATTCAAATCTAATACTCTGGTCCAGAGGTATCTCACAATCTACTCATGAGGGAAGAACATAGATACAGACAAATATCATGAACCTTCTGCAAAGAGTGACGTGAAGTGTATCTACTTATTTCCTGAAGACCCGAATGGCTTGGTTAATATAATACCGGTGCTGGTTCCATTGCAGAGAAGTGAATATCTTTCTGTCAGTGAATAGATAAATTCGGTTATTGCTGAACTGACAGCTAGATGCGTTATTGAATGACATATTATGTACTATTTTTGAATTGGTTAGAAATATGAATAAATGAAAAATAATTTTTTTATATATTTTTTTAAATTCCTATTTTATAGGAAATGTACCTACTGCTTTGTGTTTGTAAATATCTGGTAGGTTGCAAGTAAATGTATTGAAAAAATACTTCCACTCATTTCCCGATGAACAACATAAATTTTCTTTTCACTTCTTGCTATGTCTATTCAGACTATCACTGCGGTCAAACATGCAATGACTTTTTTTCGTGTTGTCGTGACGTAAGGAACGAATCTCCAAGTTCCCTTGCTGTTGACGATGCAGTCAGTGTTACAGATGGTAAGTCGTCAACCATTTACTCCGTCTTCATATTGTAACAGAATACGCGATCGCGGTAGATGAATGTAGATGCATGGATCTGCTTTCCGCGGCACTCGACGACGAAGTGGGGACCATTTTTTTACATGACCATTATCACTACATGACGGTTCGTGTTGCCCGTCTCGGGTTGTCAGTGTGACCTGCTTGTTACCTACTTATAAATAATTGGCAGACTGCAAGTATTTGAGATGAACATACATTGAGTATGGGTGTGTACGAAAATATTTTGATGGAGATATTATTAATAGCGATTTTTTTATGATACACTCGTTACTTAAATATGTAGATATATAAAACACAGAAGTTTTTTAAATTCCGCATCCTGTTGTATTTTTTACCGGTGAAATAATTGGACTCTTTAGGGGATTGAACATGCGATAACTAATTTCAAGGATGATGCAATCTCTCTAGCGCTATTAGGATAGATGAGATATTTCCTATAAAAATTTCAATAGCATATGAAAAAGTAAGTTGGTTTGTAAAGGATGATGTAATTACAATACTTGTACGTTGCGAGTTGCTTTCTTGGTCGATACTGTATACCATGCAAAGAAAGGCAGGACGGTCATTGTGGTCTGTGTTTTGTTGAGTTCACATCGATAACTACGAGATACACTCGCGCCCTCAGGTCTTCTGTGTATGAAACAGCTACACCGGGTTTTCTTCTCAATTTAGGCAAACCTCTCTTTATGATTTGGATCTTCTAAAAGCAGAGTACATACATAGTGGAAATGTACGTATGCGTGTGTGTTTTGCGATACCATATTACCCTTCATCACAAAGTTCCAACATTTAATGATATTTCTACATTAATAAAACATTGTGGTGAGTGATTCATGGGTAATTCGTTTCGTATGTGTTTACAGTTCTAGCACTATAAATGGTATGTATTCAAATAAGTACATTTATAAATAGTATTTAAAACGGGGTAACTTGTTACCTGGTACTGTATAACTGAATTCCTCTTGTAAAGGAGAGTGCATGTGTGACTCGGCTGGTCTGCCACTCTGGAGTCTGATGCGCTTCTCTCGGCTAATGTTACGTGCCATCCCTTCAACTAAGTGAGACCTGGGGCAGTCTAACAGATTCCCAAGATGTTAGTTGATCGCACAACGTCGGACGGGTCGGACCCGTTGCGCTGCTAGTGGTGTGAGTGTTCACTGTACTTTGAATTTAATGGTTTCGTTTCAATCGGTTTGTAAGAAAGTCGTAAGCTGTTCTGTTGTACTAACCGGGATGGCCTAGTTTTTTCCAGCGTCTTATATCATATCATACATCAAACGATGCTTGTGTAATATGTGTTTGTGCTGGTTGGTAAGTGCTTATAACTATTTGCTTTTATAATCATTATTTTTTATATCTGTTTCCATCGGCGCGTAGCAGTGACGTCTCCATTGCGCGACTAATGGTTTGAATGTATGTTGTTTTGTGTCAAGTAAATGAACACATCTTTACGAGTTGCATAATGTGTATCGTACTTAAAGCATTGTACTCATTTTTGGAGTTGGCTCTTGTGATCATTCGTTTTTTCTCAAGTTGTGGTGAGGGCAACACTGTTATCACTGTTATGGGTTGTGGCTTTGACGGGTAATTATATATATATATATATATATATATAGTGACTCATTATGGTATCATTCTCGTGATATTCTTGCGTATATGCCAGTCCTTTGTTGTTTGTTACGAGACTGATTTTTCATGTACAGGGCAGTTCCTTATCTTTTACATTCGGTTTCGCCAACCCTCGCGTTACGCTGACAGTGTTTATTTATATTAATGTGTATGTGTTTTAATGTAATTATGTAGGTCTTGTTTTTGGTGAAATTGTATATCCCCTTTAATTACTAATATATAGCTGGTTGTTAAGGGTAACCCATGGTAGCGATGACTCGGGCCGCCGGCCCTTGTGTCGGACATGCGGTGTTCGTTTATATTTCTATATATGTATTTTACCATTACCCACGACTATGCACATCATGCAAGCAGTGCATTTGTATATATCTTGCTTTTTTTCGCATATAGTTGTTTGCTGTATGTTACCCATGCTAAGGTTTATATGTGTATATATTTTAGCATATATATATATATACAGCCTGTATGACGGTGGNTCCGAGTTGATATACATCTGCTGGAGCAGATGGCAAGAGCGGCGGTGGGCGATTGTCGAGTGCATGCAGGCCGAGGCGTATCTGTGTGCTATTTCAAACTCTGCACTCCTACATGCAACGGTAACTTTGCAACGCACTTGTATGAATGCATTAATTTTCTTTATGTCAGCGGACTAATATTACATGTTCCCGAAATTCAAAGGTTTAAAAATACTGACCAACTATGCTTAAAACGGAGTCTTAAGGCCTACTTGTTCTTATCTCCTTGATTACATTCGGAAGTGATGTCTATTATATGAATTTGGTTATGGCCTCAGTGGGTGACCAATGGTAGCCAACTATGTTTAAACGAGGGCGAAGGGTGTACTTGACACTACCATACTGTTCGTTGTCGGCGGTGATGTCTATGTTACGAATTTTACGACTATAGCTTTGGTTAATGGGAAATGGTGGTCGACTATGCTTACTAGTGAGTTTATGGCATGATAAACCCTGCGGCCATGTTCGTTGTCGGGGGTGATACCTATGTTAAGAATATGCTGTATATATATTATGCGGTTCGGAAATTACAACAATAAATGCTTATAAATGAGATGAGGGCATACTTAACCTTGTGGCCCTTTTCGTCGTTGGGAGTTATATCTATGTTATGAATTTGATGACTATATCTTGAATGGTACGGAAATTACACCTAAATCTACTTTTAAGTAAGTTTAGGATGTACTTGACGTGGGTGTGGCTTCTCTCTGTGCCTCACAGGTGGAATGACAGAGCATGACACTCATCCCCACCAGGATAGCAGGTGAAAGAAGACCAGAAGGAATATGAGCATACCAAAGAAGATTAACAGAACATAAATCTTGTCCCTGCCAAGATGCCAGGTGAAAGGAGACAAGAAGAAATATGAGAACGCCCCCCCCCCCTAGCGATATAACGAACGAGAGAGGGAGCATGAGAAATAAAATCACGGGAAGAAAATAAGGGAGACTGGAAGGAATATGAGAAAACCCCAAGGGATAGAACAGGTGAGAGAGAGCAAGCACTGGAGAGAGACAGGAAGGAATGAGAGAAGTTTTATGACAGGTCAATGAACTCGAACATTCTTCAGACAAGATGCATGGTGCTGGCATGGAATGACAGTGCGTGATTCTCAGGGTAACCTCCCAAACCCTAATCCTCTCATTCCCAAAAAAGGGTACTTAGCCAAATTGCGGGTTCATTGGGGGAAATTGTGCAAATACCAGCTGCATTGTGCAAAACGCTTTTTTTGCAGAAATTTTTGCTAGTTTTAAGGGAAACTCGGAAAATGTTGGGGGTTTTGAGGGGAAAATGATGAATTCATGGGATAGGTTAATTCCGGTGGCAAAAAGGGAAAAAATGGCTGCGTGATGTCATCCAAGATGGCGGCCGGCTCGTCCTCTCGTCCCCAGTCCACAGCCACTGATGGGGAACTGTCATTATCCTACTACTACAGAATGAGTAGCAAAATGTTTTACCATTACCTGAAATACGAAATGTGGTTGTAACAGTTCTCTGAAAGGAACAATATCTGAAAATGGAAATAAAAGTCACAAAGTTGTTGGCTGTAAAGAAAGTTTTGTTTAAATAGATGGAGTGATTGCATATTAATAGCAACTTACCCAATTTGTACATCAATCATTAGTAAAAAAAGAATCTTTTTATTAAATCGTAAGAAACTTTTCGTTAATTCCATATCACTATTGCTATAGTAAAAGTGGTAAGATATATATGAATATTTGGGTAGATATAATTATCGTATTTTTTTTAATGTTATGAGTGTATTTCCCAAGATGGCCATATAGATTTCAATCATAAATATACTACAGCAGGAATAATTTTTAGATAAACAGGATAATTTATTTTGCTTTAATTGCATGGAAGAATATTAAATAACTTTTATAGTTTGAAATGTAACCATTGGGAAAATATGAGAATCATATGTGAAAAGAGCNCGGAAGAATATTAAATAACTTTTATAGTTTGAAATGTAACCATTGGGAAAATATGAGAATCATATGTGAAAAGAGCAAAATGGTTTAAATACAGTGCATATAATATTTTCTGGGAATCCGTTGGTAAGTTTCTAGAATATTTCATGTAACACAATATTAAGGTCTTGTTGCCTTTTAAAATGGCAAGAATTTACCAACATTACAATATCCTCTTTGGATCATATCGGTTTTATGGATCGTATAGATTGTATGGATCAAGTAAAATGGTGCGCGGTATATCCAGGACTATTGCCACTTAGCCTCTCCTCCACAAGTGCCTATGTCCCCCTTCTATAGGCGAGAGTCTGTAACGTTAATTNGGACTATTGCCACTTAGCCTCTCCTCCACAAGTGCCTATGTCCCCCTTCTATAGGCGAGAGTCTGTAACGTTAATTGGGTGACTAATGGACAAGGCTAATGGCTGAGAGGCTGGATTGGTGGATGGGCCAACCCACAGATACTGCTACCGCANGGGTGACTAATGGACAAGGCTAATGGCTGAGAGGCTGGATTGGTGGATGGGCCAACCCACAGATACTGCTACCGTAAGGCGCACAACAGTTACTAACTCAGTTTTCAGTGGCCCCACGGATATAAATAGAATTATTTGTTCTGGAGAACGTGCAGGCCAGCTAATAGGTCCTACACGACCTGTCCACTNGCCCCACGGATATAAATAGAATTATTTGTTCTGGAGAACGTGCAGGCCAGCTAATAGGTCCTACACGACCTGTCCACTTGTTCCGAAATCTTTCGTTCAAGACATTTCTTGCTGTTCTGCTAACATATGACGGTGCGCCATCATGTGTAACTCGCATTCGCCGAGCTACATCGAGGGGAAGGCCTTTTAAATGCCATGCAAATAGATCTTGAAGAAATATATTCGTAAGATAGACGTGTTAATCTCTTAACAAGCGAAACAAGTCTCATTAGACTGTTGCCAGGAATTCCTCACATATATGAACCCTGAATTGTAGTAAGTAAAGGCTGTTCATGGTAAAGTGAACACTTTTGAGGTCCTAGTAACTTTCTTCTATCTGCCATATTTTATCCTTTAACAGCCGTTTTAAATAAATATGTCCGTGTAAGTAATAAACATAGTGTGTATATTCCACCGCACTCGGAAGATAACGTCTAACACTAAAATAAAATATATTTATTGTGTACGGGCTAAAAGAGTGTTGAAGCACTGGATTGTTGGCCAGTGCAGTGCGCGAACTTGTGGCACGGAACTATGCCCAGGTTTGTGGAGTCTGTTCCCGTAGAGGCGCACTGGAGAGAGAGCAGCCACCCGGGGTTTCACCTGCCGAGAGTCGGAGAACCAAGTATGTGTCGGGCCAGGATCTATGGCAGTTGTTATGGCAGCTAAGGCAGTTATGTAGTGAGGCGGATACTATGTTGTATAGTGTACTAGCGAGTGCATTAAATGAGAAATGATTACTCGTACGAGTCGTCATTTCGTGTGACCACCGTTACTGGCCTCCTTATCCCAAGAACCCTGTAAGTCCCGTTAGCCTGGCAGTGGACTTACAATGGACTATTATTTCAGATGATAGATCTTTCAAAAGTGCTCATTTTACTGTGAATAGACTTTATCGCGATTTACCAATAAAACGTGGATTTTCTTTAGCCCAATAACGGATGTTATGAAAATTGACAATTCCATCTTTGGCGAATCCAGCTTCGTCGGTAAAAAAATACGAGTGACATAAAGTACGGATAACTGATAGGCATCTGCTGAAGCCAAGTACTATTTTTGAGTTTTGTAAATGTCCTTCAACTTGCCGCATATTTGGCTCTTCGAGATTAACAGTTCTAACACTATCACATGAGCCTGCATCTCATAGGCGTTCACGTAATCGCCGGAATGCTTTCTTGTCTGAAAGGTTTATGGTAATGAAATGATACGCATAGAGACATCTTACTTCTAGTTCCGCGAGATAATACAGCGAAAGCATGTCTGCCATTTCCTGGTTTCAATAATTCATAGCTATTTACAACTTTCAGTAGAACACAGCATCTACTTCTCTTTTCGGAATGACACATATGAATAACGTATTGCGTACCAATTGAAAAGGTCGAGAGATGTCGAGAATGTGGTTATAATTAGGAAACAGGGTCAAATAGGCCACCACATTTTTATACGAACTGTTTTCATTGTATTAAGATCTGATATCCACTTGTAAAGAGGGCCCCTTATGTTATGTAACATCTTCATATGTGAGATAGAATTTGACTAACGGCTTACACCTTAAAATAGAATGCATTTTTTTATATATATTTTTTTTTGCTTTAGAACGCTACATGTCTTGATGTTCATGCTGTTAGGTCACTGAAGAGAGTTAGTGGCAAGTATATACTATTAACAAATACTTTTCTGCTGAAGGAAGTCGTAAAAGGGCTTGTCTACCTGGCGTTTAAATTGCGCTGTAGAGTGTTTAAAATGCATATTTTTCCACGAAACTATTAAACGTGCCCCGATGTGCTGATCTACGAAAATAACACACCTCAGACGAGATCTGTTGAGTGTTTTCGAGAGGTCACTCATATTATAAATACCAATTCGCAACACTGCAACATAGCTAATAATAGGTTTTTCAAAGCAGTGTATCTCAAAATAATTGGGTAGCATACCTGTAAAAATACTTAAGGTACCTGAAATGAATCTTGTTGCAGACTCCCAACTAATAAAATGATAAGGTCACCGCTCAAAGTGGCATAGGTAGACGCAGCACGAGAACACTACACGAGTACAAAGTCTTGCTGATAGGAGCTATGGGGGACTATACGTGCGTGAGAGTGTCGCCCTTATCACTCTCCTACATCTCGGTCTCAGACGCGGAGTATAGCTGCAGGTAGACGGGCTCCTTAATAGTGCACGCGGGCACCGAGATGTTTGTCCGCGGTCGAGGCACGGCGATAAGGGCGAGAATCGCGCGCCCAGCGTCCCAGCGCCACAGTGGGGCAAAACAAACATTTTCCTGGACAAAACCACAACAATTGAAGTTATAATTATTATTTAAACTATTAATGGCCTCGTAGTGCAATGTATAGGGCGGTAAAACTGCACGAAAGAGTGTATATGCTCCTTTCATTTAGCAGTGAGAGGCGTGCAAAGTAGCTGTATTATATAGATGCTATTTTCGCGAGCTGTTGGACTCCAAGATGCCTCGTATTCCTGTGATCTTAGGTGACAAGTTGATACAATTATCAAGTTTGGTCATCGAAGAACCGCCTATTATGATGTTCGTTTGGTAGCTTAATAATAAAAATGTATAAAATTATCTTATTTTACTTAAGTTTTATTGTACAAGTAGATTTATGCATAAATCTTTGTACGTTTACAGACCTACAAAATTTTCCCTTGCGAGGCCCCATGCTATATGTTATACCAATTGAACTAGAAAATCTTCCCTAACAATATATTAAGAAATTACCCGCCATCTTTAGCCACTTCTGGACGAAATTGCAAATGAGTAAGCTCGCGCGCACTGCTAGACAACACTCCAGGGTGCATGGCATTGGAGTGCGGATGTGGAACTGCGCGGAACATCGCTGCAACAAATCACGGCAATTAAGTCATGCTCTCCTCAGGAAGCCCTATCCCTGATGATTGAAACTGATGTATCCAGAAGCTCATATCAGACATTGCGAAGTCAGACTAAGGAGAGGGGGGCGAATTTGTATCAATCTTTCAAACAGGTTCAAAATGCAAAAAAGGAATGCTAGTCTAAGGACATCATTATAATAAATCAGAAAGCTGAAATTTCGTAACAGAAGCTTATGGATCTCACTTCCGCTCGTATTTTTTCTCTCCAGATATACAGGACGATTCACGAGGAATTACCGCCAATCACAGCGGCTATTCCTTACATCATTTGGAGCAAAATATGTCATTTACATGTGAGTCCTGTTCCTAATATTTACAGAGTAATTCAAAATATCTGAAAAAATTACGAATAAAATAACAACCCTTTCAGAAGTAAATACACTAATGTATTATCATACCGTATTGTTTACAGATGAGCATCACAATTGCGTCTAACACGCTTACAAAATATGTTCAAACATGTTTCCGTCCACTTTTATACACGTGGCTGCACGCGTGNTTGGCTGCACGCGTATGAACCGCACGTGTTGCTCTACGTAGCTGCACACGGCTGTCTTTGATGTCTATACCGGCTTGCATGATACACGCAAGTAGTTCCTCACGTGTTTGTGCAGTCCTTTGGTAAACAATATCCTTCATCCATTCCCATACGCAATAATCTAGGCATTTCCAATTTGTCGAATTACTCTCTAAATATTGGGAAAAGGACCCACATTCATATGACATATTTAGCTCCGAATGACGCAAGGAATAAACCATGTGAGTAACGGTAACTCCTCGCGAATCACTCTGTATGTGACCAGTGCACTTAATTATCCCGTGAAAATTGTTGTTCTGATATCAAAGTGTGGATTTTGCGGGAGCAACCGATCACTCTATTAACAAAAAGAGACTCGGGAAAGTGTATATGAAAATATAACTTTACTTATGACAAGTACGGTGCCTCTTCAAATGTACTTTAAGGAACTTAACTTTGGAAATAAAGTAATTATTTGGCTGATTCTGCGACCACCTTAAACTAGATTTTATCGCCCACTTAAATGGGAATTTCAGAAAGAGACCAGATAAACTAAAAGAAAATGTACGGACACATTGAGACGATATAAATGTACTTCTTCAATTTGAAATGTTGTAACCAGGTCAAGAAGAGTTGTCAGTCACACACAAAATGTTGATGACCATGATTGACGGAAAGTGATTTCAGCAATGACAGGGATGGTATCGAGTCAACAGTACAATTTGCGTGGTGCGCTCCTGAAGATCAGGAATGATACAGATCTCCATTGCCTACAATGACTACGAAAAGACTTACACAAAAAAACGAAGAACACAATATGTATATGGATGAGGGACGCAAATGCAATGGAAATGAGATAATACAAATAAACATACTTATGGAAGACGAGACAATGATCCAGTTAGACAAACACCGAAACATAAACAAAAGAAGACAGGTACTTACTGCATTGTCTGTTTCGCTTGTGGTTTTTGCTATTTTCATATTATCATAAATTCTTAACTCCTTCAACACATCATCTGAATAGTTAAAGTCTATGATCATATTTTCTGATTAAATTAAGTGCCTAGAAGAAATTTACAGCAATGTTGTGAAAAAGTTTAGGTTTCGCTGTGCATAACATTTATAGACAGCACCCGATTCCTCTTTGGTATTAAACTTTCGACCGGTACTGTATTTGCTGATATAAACGTACAGAAAGTATGCCTGGACTTCTAAAGGCCGGACTTAGTCGCGCCCTCAGTCGTCCGTCCATCAGTCAGTTATCCGTCTGAGTTTTCGTCCGTCATTTGAAAGAGATTCACAACACTCCATCTTCCGCCAATCCGTCTGTACGACCAAACTTGTGTGGCAACTTGACCTCGCGAGCTTTCTCTCGTTGGTTGTATGTTTTGGTTGGAAATGCATTTTCAAGAAACAAACATTGTTTGAAAAAAAAATTTTTACGTAATAAGTGTATGTACCAAAGCATTTTTACATGATTTTTTTTTTATTTTACCTCCAAAGATAAATAAACACAGATCCACCGCCTTGCATTTTTTTTCAAAGTGCGTATTCTCGTCTGAGGAATGTCGTTAGAAAACGATGTCTCACCCGTACTTCCTTCGAAAGTTAATGTTTCGAAAATATTTGATAGATGTACGGATAGAAAAAAAGCTGCCCTACGATTGGTTGAATATCGTGAGACCGCTGGATGGACGGGTGACTGACGGATGGGACGGATTGTTGTGAGTCCAGCCTTACTATTAAGGGGAGTATGTAGCTGCGTGTTCAAGGTCAAGAAGTGAGGGAGCAATACGGGTGACACTAACACGCACGCCTAGTGCCTTGTCGCCCTTACGCGCAAGGCGTGCAGTGTTCCCGTCGTAATGCTGCACTGCGCTACTTACGTTTGTAACAGTCGTACTCTACTACACACGATGGAAGCCCACAGATGAAACTACGTTCGCACAATCCTACTTTTCTCTAACCGCTTAAGGAAACTGTAAATGCAAGCTTTAAACATGCTATATTTAACCATTACCACGAATTTGTTTTTGCATGAATACACTTCATAAGATAAAAGTAAACATATAGGAACGTAGAAAATTGCTTTCTACCTTTTCTGGCAAAAAGTAGTATTTCCAGGACGTTTATTTACCAAGATACGTTTATTCGTTCAAACAACGATTTCACAGAAAATATTTAAGCACATAGTCCTCTGTAAAGAATGTTCAGAATGCCGGTGGGAGGTGCCTTGGCTGGGAGCAGCTGACTTAACGGAGGCGAGGAGGCAGGTGAGGTCTCGCTATCGGCGGAGGGAGATGAGATCTGCGCAGCTGACAACGTGGCATGCTCCTCAAGCAGCGTGCGGAGTCACATCTTCATGTGAGACAGCAGCAGGTCGGTGACCCCGCGCCTACGTACGCAAGTGCAGGCAGTCACTGTGACGTTCCCCGGGTCCAGCTCTAGCGCCACGAGACCTCGGCCTTGGCCAATGTACTCGTCCACCGCTTGTAAACAATCCAGAGGACATCCTACACCCGCTGGCAGATGCCTGCTCAGTCCCCGCACCTCAGCTCTAACCATCCTTTCTCTTCTGTCAGTCGCTACTGGCCATGAGCGGACACGCGTGTTCTTCTTGGACGAAAGACCGACTACGGACGGATCATCAGCGAACCGAACCTGAGCGAACACGGACGAAAGGTGGTTGTCTCTCTCTCTCTCTCTCATACTGTTCGTACCTACTAGAACGCTCGATTGCACTTCAGTTTCCTCCGGTGTGAACGGGGATTTAGAGGAAATATGGTGTAGAGTGAACATGCAAGCTGCGCAGTAGCAGCTTCTGTGGTCCAGCGTTGAACTGCTTTTGTGCCAATAACTACTCATAGGACGACCACATCCTGCTTTACGCAGGACATCCCTTTAAAAAAATAATAAGTCTTGTCCTGCAGTATTCGAAATCCAAAAATATGTCATGAAATGTACTTATTTTGCTAAGTGTCTTGCGATAATTCCTGATATTTGCACACACACAATCACTGAAATGAGATATTCTTTGTGTGCTCGTAGTGCTGTAATAGATGGCACAATTTGCCAAATATATTTTTAATGTTCTTTTACTATTTGTTAACTTACAACTGTAGTGCTGTTTATTTACATCCATATATTTATTGCGTGTAGTTTTTTCCAATTTGTAATGTCATTACCTTGTATTTAGAAATCTCATGAGCAGTATAACATTCTTCGTTCCGTAATGATGTATCTCAGATGGGACACAGAGGACACAGACACCCGCCTCGGCTGGCCACCATGTTGTGACTCACCTCACCACCACCTTGGATCATGACCTTGACCCCATGCACATGACCTTGGGTGATGTTAAACCCAAAAAATCTAAGAATTTCGAATAAAATCCTCCCCCCCCCCCAAAAAAAAACATAATAAAATTTAAAAATGTTAACATCATTCTATAAATGTACTAAATTAATTAAAACTTTTTATAAAAAATTAAAATTTCCTTGGGCTTAGAGGGAACGGAGGACTGGAAACGACTAACCACCATGTGATGACACCTAACAACCATATTGAATCTAAGTAACTTTGACCTTGACATTTTACCTTGACCGCATAACCATAACATCTAACCCAAATAAATCAGAAAATTCACCAAGAAACTTAAAACTAAAAATTTATAAAAAAATAGGAAAAACTTCCAAAAAAAATTAAAATTCTATAAAAAATTATTTATTTAAAAATAATTATTTAAAAAATGTATAAATCATTATTTTAAAACATACATTTCCGGAGGAATACTCCAGCACCACGCCAGCAGATGACTGACCCTCACTCATTGGTTGATTTCTTGTGTACCTTTACACCCCCACCAGTGTTTCTTATTGGTTGATTACTCATGCTTGTTCGGCCCGCCACCAATGATTCTCAATGTCTTAACATTTCCCTTAACCTCTCACCATCGCTCATTCTGTCGAATGCACTCCACCCAACATATTTGTTTTTTCATTTGTCATTTCTTAGTTTTTACATTGCCTAGGTGACGCTAGTGTATTAATGATCGATTTCTCCGTTAGTGGATCTGTCGATTTAGCGACCATGTTAGTTGTTATCAACCTTAACCATGACCCCAATAACATTAAACTCGAAAAATCGGGAAAAAAATTACATGCCATATAAATGTCCATTACTAGATGGTCCCAACAAGGGACCATACCGACTAACCTTACTAGTCACCCAAGACTGACTCCACCCAAGACTGACTCCACCCAAGACTGACTCCACCCAAGACTGTCTCCACCCAAGACTGACTCCACCCAAGACTAGCTGCTGACGAGACAAGTTCCTGCAAAACTGGCTGGACCAACCGACAAGACCAACCTGCCATACCGTCCACCTATACAAACGATGATGGACAATCTTGAAAAAAGTTTCCAATAACAGTCTCGCAGCTAACGACTTCGCACAAAATTTTCGCAAAATATTTCTATCACAGCTGACCGTCCATACTAAATTACCAAGCGAACTGGCCAGGCCACACAACTACTTGCGAAACATTACTCAAAAATATTGTTTTCATTTCATTCGTACGCCATATACAGATAGAACCATAGCCCTCCTCCTACACATGCTCACATAAATTTTATCTAAAAAAGATTCGCAATCAATTGCTTAAACCACTGAATTAATAAGATTTTCGCAGTAGCAGAAGGGACTGTGCGAGGAATTAAACACACATTAATATGCATAAATATATTTAATTTATTTACTTATTTTATAGTTAAATTGTATCTTTCTAATTATTTTGCATATTCGATCTTTACATTTCTCAGATGATTGCAGATAATGGATGGTAGCCAACAGTCTCATATGATATAAACCCAATACTTCAGTTCATCAAATATTGAAAATATCTCAACAATTCATGACAGACCCCCGCGTTTTTGTAAGTCAATTAAATATCTGAGTATATCAACAAGTTGATTCGGGTCTTCGGTAAATTAGTAACGAGTGTTCTTGACACCTTCGGCCTTCTTCACACCACTTGTCGAAGGAAACTGGTTGGTGAAATGCGTGGGAACACCCAGAGAACCATCATCAATCTCATCAGATACTTCATCATCACTTGACTATGACAGTCATCATGAATGCTGTATTCATGATCGTCTTTACCTATTATTTCGTCTGGGTGTATACCACTTTTCCAATTGTACATTTATCCGATGCCAACTAGGCTACTTCTCCGATTGTGCATTTCTCCGATTGCTGCTTTTCCTTCCATGAAGGGAAAAACATTATCCCTTCTCTTGCCTCAGTTCCCGTACCTGATCCTATTTACGCCTCCTCCTTTCACACGTCCACCAATAAGAAAGACTGCTAAAAGTTGAACTGCAGCAACGAATCACAAACGTCTCACCTCCTTCCTTAGTGTGAAGGGCCCCCTTGTGACAGGTACATTCGAACAATGAGGGATTAGTGGAAGAAGCCCCCAAGTTTAAAGGCGAACGAAATATACAGGTGAAACACTTATAAATTCATTTCAATCAAACATCGGACCCTCTGAATAAGTTTAGAAATAAAAGTAAGTTTCAATTCTGTATCTTAAGCAGACACATTTCCATTTAGACACTCTGATTAATGATATTCACGATTAAGTGGTCACTTTTGAAATCAACCCTAGAAAAAAGTCACTGCTCCTACCTGCATACATTTTAACGGGACCACTTATTGACATGCGCCAAATAAGGTTGGTAACGATGGAGGAAAAGTAATTCCAAGTCTTAACATCGAATAAAAAGTGTTAGGTAACTAGTTGTGGTAACTTAAATTATTTGATTCGATTTATGTTTTTTAATGCAGCTAAGTGTAAAAATGAGCAGTATTGTAAAATATAAACTTTTCCAATTATTTCAGTTTTCCTTGACAGGTGAATGAATAAAGTGGTGAGGCTCAAGGAAATGTTAATTTTACATAAGGCAGAAGAATAGACAACGTGCACACAAGTTGAGCTTAACCACTTTAATACAAATTTTATATTTTGATACTACAGANGTGTATATAACAATTATGACAATTTTTTTAATGAATATAATTTTTTATATAACCAAATATAATAATAGTATGAGATATGTTCACGATACATAATTAATTAAAATATACGTATTACGTTTACGTTGTCCATTTCACATTCAGTAAACAAAAAGTAAAACAAAAAAAAATTTTTTACTGACATTCTAACATTGACTTTTGTTTTCATTTCATCGCTCTAGTAACACTCGTGATACTTGATACGCTTACTAAATGCAATAATATAAAAAAAAATACTGTTTATTAAAAAAAATAATTGCATTCAGTAAACGAAAAGTAGAACAAATATTTTACAGGAAATTATTTGACTATCCTAAAATTGTATTGTGTTTTCATTTCTTCCCGCTAGTAAGACTTATGATACCTGATAAGCTTACTAAATATAACAAAATAAAAATATACTTACTGTATATTTAAAAAAAATACATCCAGTAAAAAAACGCAACAAATCATTTACAGTAATGTATTAGACCATCCTAATATTTTTTTTCATTTCATTTCGTCTCTCTAGTAACACTCCTTATACTTGGTAATATTGCTAAATGTAACAATATAAAAAACACATAGCTACTGTATAAAATAATTAAAACTACTTGCACATTTTGCAAACAGGAATATTTTTCCATTTGAGTGAAGCTGTATTGTTACCTCAATGGATGCAATAAACAATAATATTATCTGAGAATTATGTCTGTAATATGTTTCTTATTTCTGTTGATATTAATACCTGTATAGTAATAGCCCACACTTCATAGCAAATCTCTATATAGTATAAAATTAAGTCGCTTATCCGTGTCTGTCTGTGTATTCACTTAGTACTTCTAAACTACTTGATGAATTTTGATGCGGGTTTCATCATCATTTAGAGAATTTCTTGACGAATTTTTTCGTGTTTAAAAAATTTATATTTATGTAAGGATAGTAGGGAAATGTTGAACCGTTTGTAATCAAGTCGTAAAAAACCACTTTTAGGGCGCTTACATGGATTGCGCTGACTAAACCATAAGAAATACATAAAAATAATGAACTACAGAATTGTAGCTCTCAAAAAGGTCTACAGAAAAAACCTGCAATAGCATATGTTTATCTTTTAAGGATGACCCACAGTAACCATTTTTGTTTTTCAAAGTATCATTTAAAATCTAAATTTTTACCGGGCGAAGCCAGGCCGGTTCGCTACTAACATATAACAGTGCTGCTGTTAGATTAGGTGTAATACGGAGTGAAAATTTTTTTGTAGAGTGGCAGTTGACACGTCTGGCAAAGTGTTTTCTTCAGTCTTCTGCTTTTAACAATGATAACATCTTGTAAGGATGCTATGTATTAATTATCGGAATACGCGGTTCATTTTCTTTCGTTGAGCGAGATTTGTAAAATATTATCGGGATTCAAAATTAAAGCGGAGGTAGTTTGTTTATCTGGCATCCGGTTGCCGTTTCACGAAATCTTAGTTTTTGTTACGCGTCAGCATTAGTGATAGAAGCTTTCCGAACTGCGTCGACAGTTTTTCTTGTAGAAGGTTTGGTTATCTTTTACTACGACGCAGTTTGGATAGCATGGGAACAGCGAGCGTGGTGACACACGCTATGACCATATTTGGTTGTGTTTGATGCTCTGAGGAGAGGGAGGTGGATAGGCACGCTGCAACAAATACTCGTGTGCCTGTCGCCGTCCAGCAGTCGACACCCAGTGCTCGAGCAGTCGACAACCAGTGACTCGCCGAGGCCGCGTCGGGCGTGGCAAGTAGCCCCCACACCGGCAACTTTATTCTGCTCATTTAACTCTCAGCTTGTGTGGGAGGTCGCTGCCTCTGTATTTTATTGCGATGCAAGTTTGCAAGATGTAAATAAATAGTAAATAAACGACTGTGGCGCTGCTACTTTTTCTGTTTATCTGTGAACCTGTTCGTACTTTGAATACCGGAAAATTATATGTTAACTGCTTCATTTAAATAATAAATAAAAGTACTAAGCAAATAAACTGGAACTGTACTTTATTTATTTGGCACATTTATAGAGTTTCATGTGGCTAGCACTGAGCTAACCGAGTGGTGATTTCCATTCGTCAAACCAGGCGAGTAGTATTACCAAATATGGCGGCCTTAATGCGCCGCAGGAAATATTAAAATCTCCTCCGTGTATTCCCTTCAACTGTCAACATCATTTCGGGTTCCATTTTTTTTAAGTTCGTTTCACAGTTGTTTTGGTATTGCTATGACAGTTGCTAAGAACTAATACTTCTTTAGTGCCATGCCACTTGACTGCCAAAGTACCTGATACGTATATTTTGTAATGCAGATAAAGGCCCTCCTTTCAAGTTTTTTTTGCAAATTTTCCCTTGTCCTTATTACAGTACCAATTGCTGCATAAGCAAAGTGTCTATCAGACGTACTGAAGTAGAAAATCTTCAAAACATAAACAGTATCTAGGTTAGAAATAGTTTCTGCCAACTTTGCAACATCTCTCTCTACTAGTGTGGCATCTGTATGTATGGTCTCTTTGCCACAATAAATATTGGAATCATAAGTGTAACCAGTCACAGAGTCGCATCTTGGCCATAACTTGATGCCTCTCTTTGCTGGCTTTAGCGGCATGTACTGTTTTAGCACTGATTGCTCCTTGAATATGGCCATGGACTCATCGATGCTTTGTACAGCACTATTTGTTCTACATGTCTGAAATGTAGTCTTCAGACAGGAAGTTAATTATTCTACTTAGTAAAACTTACTTACACCGTCACATTTTTCTGCTTCATTGCAATCAAGCTTAGTTAACAACAACATGCACTTATCTCTCGACATTGCATTTTTGATTGCCTCATTTCCCAGTGAAGCTAATGAGGTNGACATTGCATTTTTGATTGCCTCATTTCCCAGTGAAGCTATTGAGGTCCTTTAATGATAAAAATGAAGAAGCCTGTTGTAATACATGACAAATGAACAAACTAAAGCTATCATTATTTCACCCTCATCTGTATTTGAAATTTTCTTTTTTTATGTCAATTGAATAATTTCTAACCTCTTATTTGTGCACTGAGCAATAAATACAAACAAACTTTTTGGAAAAAGTTTCAAATAAACGTGCAATTCTGAAGAGCCACGATTCAAGTCTGCTAAAATGGCACAGTCCCGCAAAGGTGGGATAAAAGTTCTTCGCTCAAAGTAATATTTCACATTAGACCATATAACATTATCATTGCTATTAGATGACACACTGTCACTGTGTTTTACCTGATATTTTAGATGTATTTACACAAACTAATTTGGGTGCAGGCAGGCTGCTAGCTGTTAGTGAACCAGCTGAGCGTTCTTCAAAGTTTGTTCATTCTGTACTTCCTCAGAATCCGATGAAGAATATTCCATTTCTTCAATATTTAATTAAGCTGAACCTTCCTGCCTGTAATCTGGGCCATCTCCGTCACTGGCTGAGATGTCGTCATCATCTTAATCTGAATCCTTCATAAGTAGCTCATTTATTTTTTCAGGAGTCAGGGCAACTGTCCTGTAAAATAATTATGAAAATGCTTTCAATAGTACTGATGAGACAATACCGACCCAAGAAAGTACCTACTGGGACAAATGTGTCCCTCATGCAAACATTACAACTATTTATAATCTGTAAGTCTTCAAGGTAGCATAATTTTATAATACAACGATACTAGATATCATAAGTAACATAAACTAAATTTATTTTGCTTTGTTCACATTTTATATTTATCAGAAGCCATGACGTTGCTTTCTTGATGCGTCACACCTTCTCGTCTGTTTTATAACACCAGCCATATTGCTTCCTGAACAGTTCTGCCACACCACGAATATTGAATACCAAAACTGAATACAAAATACCAAAATCGGCCCAGTAGGAATTTATAAACTTCTGCTAGGACATATGTATCCCGCGAGTATTGAAAGAGTTAAACAGGACTTNTATTTCACATTAGACCATATAACATTATCATTGCTATTAGATGACACACTGTCACTGTGTTTTACCTGATATTTTATATGTATTTACACAAACTAATTTGGGCGCAGGCAGGCTGCTAGCTGTTAGTGAACCAGCTGAGCGTTTCTTCAAAGTTTGTTCATCCTGTACTTCCTCAGAATCCGATGAAGAATATTCCATTTCTTCAATATTTAATTAAGCTGAACCTTCCTGCCTGTAATCTGGGCCATCTCCGTCACTGGCTGAGATGTCGTCATCATCTTAATCTGAATCCTTCATAAGTAGCTCGTTTATTTTTTCAGGAGTCAGGGCAACTGTCCTGTAAAATAATTATGAAAATGCTTTCAATAGTACTGATGAGACAATACCGACCCAAGAAAGTACCTACTGGGACAAATGTGTCCCTCATGCAAACATTACAACTATTTATAATCTGTAAGTCTTCAAGGTAGCATCATTTTATAATACAACGATACTAGATATCAATAAGTAACATAAACTAAATTTATTTTTCTTTGTTCACATTTTATATTTATCAGAAGCCCTGACGTTGCTTTCTTGATGCGTCACACCTTCTCGTCTGTTTTATAACACCAGCCATATTGCTTCCTGAACAGTTCTGCCACACCACGAATATTGAATACCAAAACTGTATACAAAATACCAAAACCGGCCCAGTAGGAATTTATAAACTTCTGCTAGGACATATGTATCCCGCGAGTATTGAAAGAGTTAAACAGGACTTTCGAAAGTGCTGAGTTTACTGTGAAGGGCCTACAGCAGTTATTCCCTAATATTCCCTGTGTTATAATGACAAATTAACTTAATAAAATATATTATTACTTGAAGAATCATTTTTTACTGTTTTAAGAATTATCTTAGTAAAATAATTTTTCAAAAGGAAAAGAGATTAGTTGCTAACAGAAACACCAATATACACTGAACAGAAACACCGATGTACACTAAACAAAAACACCAATGTACACTAAACAGAAACACCAATGTACACTAAACAGAAGCACCAATGTACACTAAACAGAAACACCAATTTACACTAAACAGAAATATCTCAAAATAGCAGCACATATTTTAAACATTATAAGCTTCCCACCACAGGAATATTTTCCGGTTGTTTTAAAACGATTTCCTCGTGCAGAGTGTTAAAATATTAAATTAGACGATTTTTTTTTTACAGCTGTCAACTTAAAACATGTCGCTGAATACTGAAGCTATATTTTAAATATTTAAGTGTCGGTGCAGCTACTTTCTGTCTATTTATCTCAGTAATCTGACGAGTGTAGTGAGTCCTAATAATGACCCTTTTTACAAAAATAAAACTATAATTTCGGTTATGTGAGCGGTTGAAAAAAAAAATTATGTTGGTATTATTCGACTTAAGAGTAGTGTGGTGAAAGTTAGACAAACTTTTTAAGATCATTNAAAAAAAAAAATTATGTTGGTATTATTCGACTTAAGAGTAGTGTGGTGAAAGTTAGACAAACTTTTTAAGATCATTTTATTTTATCTTTTTATCATCATGAATTATTTTCGATATCAGTACATTGCGTTGACTAGGGTTCATAAAGATAATTTCCTGTAACGCAAATGCACACAAATGTTCGTATAAGTGTGATAACGCTCTACAATAAAATTATAACTGAATGTTAAAAAAATACGTCATCCTAGTTTGCAAAATATTTTAAATCCGTGTTAGTCGACATAAATCGTTGTTTACAATACCTAATAATCTGAAATAAGTATTTATACTAAATTATTATAATGTAAATTAATATAAATGAAATGTTTACTCTTAGGGAATTTTACCTACAGCTAAATGAAAGTAATACTATTCTTTCATTGGACGTCTATGAGACGAACTGCAATGCAAGTTCTTCACTCCGTTATCCAGCATTGCATAACAAGTTTCTCAACAGATCAGGGGGTTGTTAAATAATGCCGGCCAAGACGGGGTGGGACGTGATAAAAAGTTGAAGTTTTAAAACCCTTTATTGGTTTTTAACCCCTTCATTCCCACATCTCTTTAAGATTTCTGGTGTTGCAAAACATAAGTGTTTTGATGCGTGCTGTACTTGCCTCCGCTCCACCTCTTTCGCAGAAATTTTCAGTTTTCGTGTCATGTTTTTGGATTCATAGTAGTCACTGGCAATGCACGATCACAGAAAATTTACATATTACGAGTTTGCTGATTTCTAATTGTGTTATCTGCTAATTGTAAAAAAAGTCGAGAACATATTCATATTTATAAATATTTTCTCGACATTTTGCAAATCACACATAACACACACTTAAAATTTAGCACAAAAATATTAAACAGCACGTANAATATTTTCTCGACATTTTGCAAATCACACATAACACACACTTAAAATTTAGCACAAAAATATTAAACAGCACGTAAAATGTAAATTTTCTGTAATCGTACAAAGCCAGTAATTACTGTGAATCGACAATTATGCCACGACAAGTGAGAATTCCTGCGAAGGTGTGGAGCCGAGGCTTAACTTAGCAGAGAATACAGCCAATGAACTGTAGACGTTGTGTTTAGTAGTCGGAGAAACGAACTAGCCATAACGCATACCAGTAGCACGGTTCAAGAATCACTTACATCCGTAAAAGATGATTGGGCACTAAGCTTAGCCACATACAGTGGCAATCAAATATAACCATACTGTGCCAGTAGCCAGTTGTCTACACCGGGAATGAAGGGTGAACCAACCAGGAAGAATATTACTTATAAATACTCGCCACACGTTCTGTTTCATTGAAGTTATTTATCACTTATTATTATTATCACCAAAATTGGCCAATTTATTAAAAACGAAAGCTGAGAACATTATAACACGTCGTTACACTTTATATAAGGAAATGTTAATCGTGTGCTATGATAGCTCACTTCTACCATTTCCCGTGTGTTGCACTGCAAATCAGAATAAAGCATATCGCATGCACTCTGAGGAATGTCTGCAGTATTTCTCAGTGCAGTTCTTGGAGTGTGTTTGCTTACACTAAGTATTCTCAGGTATGTCGTCAGAAATTGTCGCTCGTTTCCCTTGCTGTGTGAATGTATGTAAGCCAGTTCTCTACACACTATCTTCTGTACACGAGCAGTGATCTACCTTATATGATGCGGCCGGGTGCCTCGTACACTGCACACTACCTAGGAGTAACTGTATTCCATAGATTTTCCATCTCGTACCAAACTGCTATCCCTATTAACAGTTTTTGGAAACTTTTTTAAATAATTAGACTTCTTGCATGTTTATGACTTAAATATTGAATTCCATAATTTATTTTTTTCTTGGCATAACAAAATGCTATTAACCGGTGGTTAAGTATATTTAATAAAAATTTTAATAATTTAAATACCTTAGATAATTTTGTAGTTAAAAATTTATATGTGTTTTTTTTTATTATCTCTAACCATGTTTAAGATGCAGTACTTAATTTAATGTCGGAATATTAGGCAAGATAACCTCCTACGACCACACAAAAATGTGATAAACGTGTGGTTTGACAAGGTTATTTAATTGCTAATACAAATGTGAA
The DNA here is from genome assembly GCA_002778355.1 of Clitarchus hookeri. Classification (NCBI taxonomy): domain Eukaryota; kingdom Metazoa; phylum Arthropoda; class Insecta; order Phasmatodea; family Phasmatidae; genus Clitarchus; species Clitarchus hookeri. Next base: position 17,946 of record NQII01005134.1, on the reverse strand, counting down.
ATGTTTGCCTTTAATTTGTAACTAACCTACAATGCACATGCCCCCAAAATAGCTTAATTTATGTTGCCTTTTGAAAATAACAACTCATGGCATTTTGAAAAATATCAGCTCATTATTACTTAATTTTCTACGAAAGTGAGGAAAATGTGTGGATATGAACTATAACTGTTTCTGTTTGACATTTCTGTAATTAAGCATCTTCAGTAAAGGTATTTGTGTGGATATTCCTGAATAGTTCCACGTTATTTGCATATTTTACCAGTGCACCCATATATATGCATGTGAAGAAGTGCAACAAAGACATATTTTGACGTGACGAAATTTAAGAGTGAGTGAGTGAGTGAAGAAATTTAGGCAGCTCTTAACAGCGAGGTCTTGAGAGCCGATGAGGGTGACTGAGGTCGGTATGGAGCAGCGCCTGAATGAAAGGGTGGGGGAAACGGGAGATCCCCGAGAAAAGTCACTGACCAGCGGCATCGTCCGGCACGATTCCCTCATGCGAAAATCTCGGAGTGACCCGGCCTGGGATCGAGCCCAGTTCACCTTGGTGGAAGGCGAGCAGGCTAACCGCTCAGCCGCCGTGGTAGCTGACATAGAAGAGTAGTACACGAGACAATCAACAGAGCAGCAGGAATCCAATGTTTCTACTGAATGTCTTGATGTCTGTCAGCGGTTGCACGTCCGCAGACTATCAGACTGTCCGATGGCAGAAGCTAGGAGCTTCTGTCATCGTACTGAGAACCTCCACAACTGTGTTGAGCTTTGTTGGCATTGCAAGACTTTTGTGCAAATAATGAGAACCCAGAGAGACGAACGGTGATGCATGTGTCATGAATAAATTTTGCCTCGCTCTAATGATCGTTTGTGTGTGCATCGTCGATCGGGCGACCGACAAATTCTGCACAGCGTATAGCAGCGACATACGTGTCCATCGCTTGGAATCATACTGTGAGGAGCTACAGCCTGCAATGTCCGTTCGCCTCTGCTGTTGGTAGACGGAGCATTGAACAGTGCACAGTACACTCTGCTGCCAGCTGTGCAACATGCAGGGTCATTGCCCTAACACGCACAACAAGAACACCAACACACACGCTGATCGTGCAAGCCAACGCACTTGGCAAAGATTTTTTTCAGATTTCCTAACCAGCATGGCCTGGGCAGTTGTCCCCCAGTAAGGACGTTGATTGTCTGACTTGGCCGTTGACATTAGAAACCACTTTGCCCAACTGCATTCCCAGGTGGAATGTGCCTGAAACTCTATTCCGTAGGACGATATTCCTCACCTTTACAATACTTCCGACTTACCTTGCTGCTTCAGGTGAGTACATGAAGTAATAAAATGGTCTTTTGACTCGCTACACTGACTGTGTATATACGAGAACTGCCTCGTGCGTTCACTTCTGTATTGTTAACTGCGTATAACGTGCGTGAATAACATTTCCATCTCCACAGTAAATGTTTTTTATGGTCTTCTGTTCTCATTTCCAACTAAGTGTTTTGCTCACTGGAGAACCTCCTAATGAATATCTGTGAATAATTATTGCATACGTTTTTTTTTTTTAGAATTATTCAACACAAGTACTTATTTGGTTAAATTGTATATTAGAAGTGTCTTATGACTTTCTAATTTGATGTAAGTATGATAATATAAGTATGACTTTATTCATAGATTGTTTTCTTGAAGAAAAAGTGGCTATGTGTGATCGCCAATAATCTGTTAAGGGGCTGTGTTGTATTCCCACTACAAACAGTTTGAAAACATGCAGTACACCGACTTGTTTGTATTTTCAGCAGCTATTGCATACATAAGAGGTTATATTTTGTTCAAATATTTTACACTATTCATTTCATAAAATGGTGGATGATAGAGGTGAATTTGTATCTAAACAAAAGAATACCTCTGGCTCTCTTAGACAAAGAAAATAAGTAGAAAGTAGCAGAAAGGGAAGACATGTCAGTTAATAATAAAATTGTAAAAATAAAAGATTTCGCTAGTAAACATTTTAATATAATATATGTAACCATGAAATCTGTACTTGACACGTAACCTTTGTAATATTATTCAGATCCATCCTGGAATAAACATGCATAACAGTAGGAACTTAATATGGGACAAATTTGTATTTCAGATTACAAGCAAGTGCCATTATGAATGTCAAACTCTTGAGAACAATCCAAATGAGACACTCGCTCTACATTGAGTTTTACACTGCGGATTCCAAATTCCAGGAGACATATTTTATCGGGCTGTTGTTGCACAACCCAGAAATACAAAGGAGTAGCCATGAACCATACCCCAAGGGAAATCCGTAACAAAGTCGCCGACAAGCCAGTCTTCCATTCAGTACCAGATTGTACAGGAGACACTGTATAAGTATGCAGAGGAGCCATCGTGAATGTGTTTAGTATAACTAAGAAAAGAATTATGGAACTCGTGAGAAAAATACAGGGTGCCACTACAAACATTGACAAAAGCAGGAAAGTACTTAAACGTTCACAGAATACACTCTGTTTTCAGAAAACAAAATCCAAATGCTCTTGTGACCTGCAAGTACTACATCAATTGTGTTCCAGGAGGACTTATCTAACGTTTCCTTTCTACGAACAAAAAAATGACACATACAAAGTGTGTGATCATCTGAAATTTACAACGGCTGACAAAGATGCGTTCACCCAACAGTTGGAGTCGCATCACACAGAAAGAAGAGAATGCGATGCCATACAGTGTATGGAATACGAGAGTAATCTGTCGCAAATGTCTTGAAATGATGCGCAGGAAGATCTACTTGTTCCACCACTCGCCCACAGTGGAGTATTGTACCGGCGACAGCTCTTGGGCTATAACTTCTGTGTGCATGTGGCTGATACCAGTCATGCATATTAATGTATGTTTTAATTGAAAAAGAGTCGCTGGTCGCAGAGGAAATGTGATTTCATCATGTTTATTACGGCTTGTTAACAGATATATGAGTCATAGACAAAACCTAAAACAATCTGGTTTGACAACTGTTCAGTTCAAAACAAGAACTGAATAGTATAATTTGTTCTAATTTCGTTTGCTTCATGGCTTCTATTTGAAATTTCCCTGCGTGGGCAATGTTTCCTGGCCTGTGACCGTAATTTCGCCAAAATCTAGAAAAGGAAACAGAGTTATTACTGCCTACATACAAATTTATATCAAGAAAGTTGTGCAATCTCGGGCCTCACAACAATATTTAAAGTAGTTCAACTGGAATACTCGAAAGTAGAGTATAAAAGGGAGTCCCGGCATAATGTGTATTTAATGCGAGCTGGAATGCTGTGCGACTGTGCGGAGGAGGTCTTCGGCTCGACTTGGAAGATCTCGGCAGTCTTTGGCTTGGAAGCCCTCAACTCGTGATTTTCGAACGTACCTGAGTTGCTCCGCAGTTATGCCCTCTATCTCTTCAAGGAAATGTACATGCCTGCTTCTGGGTATCAACGGCCATATTGTTTTATAGACATAGGGTTTGAAAAATAAAAAAATANCGTGGGCAATGTTTCCTGGCCTGTGACCGTAATTTCGCCAAAATCTAGAAAAGGAAACAGAGTTATTACTGCCTACTTACAAATTTATCTCAAGAAAGTTGTGCAATCTCGGGCCTCACAACAATATTTAAAGTAGTTCAACTGGAATACTTGAAAGTAGAGTATAAAAGGGAGTCCCGGCATAATGTGTATTTAATGCGAGCTGGAATGCTGTGCGACTGTGCGGAGGAGGTCTTCGGCTCGACTTGGACGAGCTCGGCAGTCTTTGGCTCGGAAGCCCTCAACTCGTGATTTTCGAACGTACCTGAGTTGCTCCGCAGTTATGCCCTCTATCTCTTCAAGCAAATGTACATGCCTGCTTCTGGGTATCAACGGCCATATTGTTTTATAGACATAGGGTTTGAAAAATAAAAAAATATGTATTTATTGTCTGATCGAAAAAAAATATTTTTTAAAAATTAATAATGGTATTATCTAAAAAAAGGAATGTACGAGGACAGCTAGGGGAATAAACAGTTTTATATTTCGTGCTCTTTACAGACATCGATATTTCCCGATCAATACCGATCCTTCTCAATCCTCAGCAATCATCAGTAATCTTCTGCACATATCCTTAGCAATCCTTCTTCGCAATCCTCTTTCGCAATCCTCCCAATCCTCAGCAATCCTCCTCAGCAATCTTCACCAATCCTCAGCAAAACTCCTCAATGATCCTCCGTAATTCTCGCAATCCTCNCCATGATCCTCCGTAATTCTCGCAATACTCACCAATCCTCCACCGCAATCTTAACCAATCCTCAGCAGTACTCAACCGCGATCCTCCGAAATCCTCCACAATTCTCACCAATCCTCACTAATCCTTCGATCACTCCCAATCCATCGATCGATCCTTCAATCAATCTTTCGGTTTGTCTTCTGTCCCCACCCATACAAATATATTACATTATATCGACAACTATCTCCAAATTCGTACGTTTCGACTGAATAAATGTATTGTATTCAGTCCCCTATCCATGCATTTTTTTAAACTTAAAGTCTTCATCAATATTCTGTATTGGGATATTTACTTTTCGAGTGCTCATAACACCATTTGAAATGTACGAAGGATAAAAGTTTATGACACAAACAATTAAAACACAATAATTTTATTTTTAATATGTTATGCTTACTTTANGTACGAAGGATAAAAGTTTATGACACAAACAATTAAAACACAATAATTTTATTTTTAATATGTTATGCTTACTTTACACATTACAATATCAGAAGAAAACAGTTTGGCACAACATGCGATATATTCCGTGACCTTCAGTTCGCTAATGATAGAAGATATCTCGTTAATGTGCAAAAAATCTCCACCTTGTTGCAAAGCGATAAAATGTTTAAGTCTATCAAGAAGTTCATTCGGGTCTTCGGGAAATATACAGCCAGTGTTCTCAGAGTCCTCGGCCTTCCACATGTAGCTCGTTGCAGCAAATGTGGTGGAGGAGTGTTACAGCGTCGAGAAAATCATCATCACCTTAACCATCAACACTGTCTTCATTATCGTCTGCACCCCCTGTTTCGTGTTCAATATCAAGTTTACTTTTCTTTGTAGCAGTAGTTAAATGGTCATCATTAGAATTAAGGGTGGTTGGTCGTTTATTTTGATTTTCGTCGATTTCATGCGAAAGTCTTGCAACTGTATATTTCGCACAAACCGACTCTACTGCATGTGGTAGGTCTCTCATTTCATCATTAACTGCCTTGTCATAATCGTCTGTGGAATCAGTTCCCATCCATGCGGCAAGAGATATTGGATGCAACACTTGCAGGCTCCCAGTAGACGAATCCTTGCAGATCTTGTTGTGTTCCTTCTATGTATCACCTTGCATAACCTGCACGTGACCAATGCCGTAATGCTTCGTCGTGCGAAAAGGACTCTTCGTAAAGGCGGTTCTCTCATGTCACCGACCATTTTGAACGAAGGCGATAACTCTATTACAGAATCGGCACTGATACAATCACGTTGCGATGATGCAGATCACAGCTCCAAGATCGTTGAAATCAAAGACAGGCCTTCGTATTCGCAATTCATCTTCACTGTAAGCGAGAGAATGCTTCCAAACCGATGTTAACTGCTCAACGTCTGATCATCAACTAAGATATCAGCCTACATCACATCTATATTATATACATTCTCCCATCGAATATTGGGGTTGCATTTATGTTTTGAAGAATAAGTAAACATTGCAGATATTTAGAACACATTGTTGAATGGACACCGGTATTTAAATAATGTCAGTGCTGAAAAAACTTACTGGTTATGCTGTCAAACTTGGACGTACAGTACTACAATTTCTTTGAAGAACTTTGTTCATAAATGCGGTCGGTGGTGTTTCTTTCTCACAGCAGGTTATAGGCCCTAACTGGTTTGCCTCTCTCCCAAAATGAGTTACATTTTTTTTCCAGTATAAACAATACTATGTACCTAATGTACTACCGTCTTCATTAAAATATGGTTTTTGGTCTAGAGGTATGCATGTATTGATTTTTTCTTTCAAATAATATGTGAGAACCAGAAGAGATTGAGTTTTCGCTTTATTTAAGATTATTGATTTTGGTATATAGAGCATTGTGATTTTCCACTGTACAATTATTGAACTCACCGTAAATATACATATATATATATATAAGACATTATACATACGTAGGTAATAAGATGGACGGTTAATTTCATAAACATTCTCTGTTTGTGTCGCACATTTCTTCTTACTTACGGAATACTTTTAAATGTCAGTCTTTCAGCGATCTGCTATTGTTATTTACACCTATCGCTCTTTATTTATTTTGTTCATTGACTGTCTTTACATGAAAAAAAAAAATTGAAAGCAATTAAAATTTTTAAATACATATTACTGGTATTTATTACAGATTTCGAATTAGCAGTAAGAATCCTGTACTTAATGAAGACATTGAATATGAAAGATGGTGTGTAATGAAGGTTTGTAACGGTGACATCCTTGTAGATATTATGAAGTAAGTTCTACGCCTCAAGCGCAGGCAGTTACGTTTACAAGTCTCCAAGGTTTATGTTCGGTGGCAGTTCTTGATGTCCTTGATAAAAAAAACCATGCATCACATTATCATTTGGCCTTCGCGCAATTACACGCACATTAATACAGTACCACGAATGACACGTACATTGAAATGCACTACAGTTATATACATGAGTTAAATAAGATCTTTCAAGTTCATTGTTGGAAAACATTTTTTTTATGTCAAAGTGCTGATTAATTTTATTGGCACTTCTTATCCTCTGGAGCTTTCTGAATTATTTTGTTACTAGTAAAAGCACTAATACGATTGTCCTATCTTCCTGCTGGCTGGGATAAAAAATGATCATATTTAATTTCAGAAGTTGTTAAAAACACAGAAGCTGGGGATGGTTATGTTTACTAGATCTATTTCACTGGTGTAAATGTCACCGAAGCCTCACTTCACTAGATTTAGTAAATCCGCTCAACAGGAGGTTACCGGCTAAGTATTCTTATTCATTATATCTAGTGATTGTTGTTTAATTGCGAAGCGAGCGTTTATTGTTAAAATTGCTTTGCCGAGAATTACTTACATTAACTGTTACCTGGACATTCGTAGAAACGTATTTTTCGCTAGTTAATTTAGAATTATTTACGTAGTAGAATTTGTGTGTATGAATTTAACGTGAAATATACCCAAACTATTATGTCCTGCAATGTCTGTAATCGAAGTGTAGTTGGAATTGAGACCAGAATGTATATATTTATGTATTTATATGTAATTATACATATGAGGCGTCTAGCCGTAAAACATAGTTACAAAAAAAATTAATTTTAGGACAAAAATTTGTGTATTACTTTCATAAATTTGGAAGGGTTTTTATTGAAATATAATTTCTATATGTTTCACAGCAGAGTTGATACGCAATGATAAGAGTAGAATTTTTTCCCAGAATCTAAAGCTATAATAAGAAGGGGCTTACAATAGATAACATGTTTTACTTGCAGACATAGGTCACAACTTACCTCGTTATGTGCCACATACCATGTTTTNGCTTACAATAGATAACATGTTTTACTTGCAGACATAGGTCACAACTTACCTCGTTATGTGCCACATACCATGTTTTACACGACTACAAGTGGAATGGTAGCAAGGTAAATGGTACACACCATTTACCCGCAGTATTTACTTTGACAAACACTTAATGAATATGGAAGCAAACCCCTTGGAATAAAATCAATTTTATATACTGTATTACACACAAATATATTTTTAAAAAATTGTGAGAAGAACAAAACGAGCAATGTTATAACAGTTTGAGTGTGGTGGGAATTTTTGCTCGAGTCAATGCATTACTTACAAGGATATTAAGAAAAAATTGTGACAAAAACAAAAGGAACAATGTTATAAGATAACTGTTTGAGAGTCGTGTGCATTGTTGTAAGAGTGAATGTATTGTTCGCTGCAAGAAATGCACTTCTGCAGTAGCTAGTCTGCATTTCTAGGAGCAGAAAGTAGACTTCTAAAGCAGCAATGGTAGACATTAGTGATGTGCTGAAACAGGGTGAGAGCGACATCAAGGTTTTCCTTGTTTACTCTTCGAGGCTTGTTGTAAAGAGGTAGCAGCTCAGTGCGAAATTGTTGTAGAAAATCTTAGAAATCTTTGTCCTGGTCGTAATATCTTATCCGACCCAAAGTATGTGTTGCAGACTTTTAAGCTCTCTGTATTTTCAAATGTCACGTAAAGATTAAGAGCTCCAGGTATGATGTTATTCGNCAAATGTCACGTAAAGATTAAGAGCTCCAGGTATGATGTTATTCGGTGGATTGAAAAACGTCTTCGGTGAAGAAATGGTAACAATATCCTTCTGCTGCATACGATACACATGAAAGGGAGAAGACTTTTGAGCATTCTTCGGTACCTGCACCCATTCCTCTGGAGAGCGAACAAAATGTGTGTGGTCTCTTACATGTTGCTCCAATCTGCCGAAATCTCAGTCTGAAGGTACCATAGTATGACCAACTGCGGGGAAGGCATGTAGAACACTGTTCACTCTTCCACTAGCTAATAATTTCAGCCGAAGTGCGACAACAGTCCAGTTCTTGTTTTGGCCGCAGCAGTTGTAGGACATTAATATTAATAAGACGCACTCTACGTTCTGCTCATCGAAGTGTTTCAAAACTCATCTGCCACATGGAGATACGAACGCCATCCAAAACGTAACACCGGACATGCTTACAAGAGCGAGGAACAAGTTTAATTATCGCGTATATCTCGTTCGGGCCGCTCATGTTGATCACATTGGACATTTATGAAGATATGATAAACCAACTTCACAGTTTCACGGTTCATTTGATTGGTAAACTTAGGTTGTAGGTTGTTTGATTTTGATATAATAGATCTTCAAAGTTGGGTTATTATTTTATACTCACCCATTGTTTACAAATTAAAGCTAATTTTTTTTTTGGGGCAACTTGCGTGGGAGGTTTTCTTTATCCTGTATATTGTTACAAAATTGACTTTGGGGTAAGGCGTTAAGCATTTAAATTTGTTGATCTATATATTGTTTCACATTTGATGTGCATGTATACATGCATGATAGACATAATAAATATCAATGCTGTAATTTATGTTTCAAGTGTNTTTCACATTTGATGTGCCTGTATACATGCATGATAGACATAATAAATATCAATGCTGTAATTTATGTTTCAAGTGTAAAATATTCCATTGTTGTTAGCTAGCTTGAGTGGCCTGTAGGCTGGATGGTCGCTCTTCCCCGGGCTCCAAGTGACCTCGTGCCTTTGACAGCTAGTATTACCGGAAGAGTAAAGTACAACTCATGGCCACCAACTTGTGAACTCTTCACGTGGTACCAACCCACACTTGCTGTCGCCATCGCTGCTGCTGCTGAAATGATGCGTAAGGCCTNTGTGAACTCTTCACGTGGTACCAACCCACACTTGCTGTCGCCATCGCTGCTGCTGCTGAAATGATGCGTAAGGCCTCGTCTCATTAAAATATGTTTTTTGTTTCGTCAGTGGTGGCTACAGATTGCGCTTCTCGTCGATGCCCCGCAACCTCGTGTAATTAAATATCTGAACTTACCAGTCAGAGTGCTAAAAGACGAAGAGTGAGAGAGCTATCTGGCACCTCTGGCATCAGACGAGAAACTGTGCCGAGGGTCGGTATTGTTCCCATTATATACTTTCCCTACACTAGCACTCTCTGGGGGACGATATTGAAACAAGAGCGGTATTGTTAAAGGATAAAGCGAAAGTTTATAATTGGTCGGACTAAAGTGTTGGTGAGAGGGGTAACAGAAAAAATACTAAATTTAAATGGTACTTTAATTAACATTAAAACGAAAATTTGTTTTTGTTTGTCTTAATTAAAGTTTTTAATACAAAAATGTGATTAATTTAATAAATTATCCATATAGGTATTCCGCTGATTCAAATAAAACTTGTTCATTTTGATTGAAAAATTACATATTTTCGTATGCCTATAAAAAAAATATGAGTGTCGACAAATCGCTTGACGGTTTAATCGACAGAGTTGGTAGATGTTGATTTCTCGCCTGTCGGCGAAATTGAAAAATTAAACCTATCTGTGTGTTGAAAATGAAAACAAATAATAAACGAAACAAACATGATTCTTGCATGCGATGGAATGAGTTTAGATAAGGGGTTGGAGGCCTGCCGATTATTTAGCGAAGGCAAGTTATTGACCTTCTAAATAACCAATAAAAATTGGTAAGACGGTCGCAGAGAGACTTATATAAATGTAATTTTTTTAAATAAATTATAGTATAATTATTTAAAATAAATTTATAATTTTTTTTTATTTTAGGGATTTCATTTAATTTTTATAACTTATTTTACCATTTACAGAATTTTTTGGGTGTTTAAGGTTAATGGTGAATGGTATTGNTTCATTTAATTTTTATAACTTATTTTACCATTTACAGAATTTTTTGGGTGTTTAAGGTTAATGGTGAATGGTATTGTGTCAAGAGTCTTCAGTCTTAAGCCTTAAATCTTGATTCATTGGTCTGGTGTCAAGGCTTTTGAGTCAAGGGCCTTGAGTCTTAGGTCTTAGGTTTTAGGACTTGGGCCTTGGGTCTTGGGTCTTGGTTCAAGTGTCATGAGTGTTGAGTCAAGGAAGGGTCTTGAGCCAAGTATCTTTGGTCTTGTGTCNTTCATTTAATTTTTATAACTTATTTTACCATTTACAGAATTTTTTGGGTGTTTAAGGTTAATGGTGAATGGTATTGGGTCAAGAGTCTTCAGTCTTAAGCCTTAAATCTTGATTCATTGGTCTGGTGTCAAGGCTTTTGAGTCAAGGGCCTTGAGTCTTAGGTCTTAGGTTTTAGGACTTGGGCNAAGGGCCTTGAGTCTTAGGTCTTAGGTTTTAGGACTTGGGCCTTGGGTCTTGGGTCTTGGTTCAAGTGTCATGAGTGTTGAGTCAAGGAAGGGTCTTGAGCCAAGTATCTTTGGTCTTGTGTCTGGGGTGTTGGGTCAAGTGTCTTGTGTCTTGAATCTTGAGTCAAGTGTCTGAGTCCTGGGTTTTGGGTCTTGGGTCTAAGGTTAAGGGTCATGAGTCACGGGTCAAGGACCTTGAATCTTGGGACTTGAGTATTGGGTAAAAGGTCTTGAGTCTTGGGTCTTGGTAAAGGTTATTGAGTCATGTGACAAGTTTCTCGATTCTTTGGTCTTGGATCTTGAGTCTTAGATCTGGAGTCTTTAGTTTTGAGTAATTTTTTTTTTTTTTTTTTGGAAATTTTATGAAATTTTCGGAATTTCGTTTAATTTTTGTATTATTTGGTAATTTTTCGTGTTTAAGGTTTTCCAAGGTCACGGGAATTTGGTTAAGGTCGTCTACATCTAAAATGGTTATCGAGGTGGTCACTTGTCGACTTGGTGGGGGTCGGTCATGTCAGAAGCTTAGTCGATCCACCTGTCATCGAATCCCGGACCTCTTTATGTACATCTTTAAATATTTTTTTTTTCATATTTTTAATTTTTTTTTAAATATCTTATAAATTTGTTAAAACTTTTTGGGACTTAAAATTTTTTTTGCAATTTTTTTGGATTTTTTCGTTTCAAGGTTATTCATGGTTACGGGCACATGTTAAAAGTCAAAGTAATGTGTCAATGACCGCCAGATACGTGATGGCGGTTGGGTGACCGGAATGACAGAGCATGATGCCGGCTCCAGACCCCGTGCCCCTTGTGACGACTCATCTAAATCCTTCCACTAGCATTTTTACAAACTTATACATCCTCTCTATTTACCAGGATACGGTCAATTGCAGTAGTGTTTCTTCGGGAAGAACTTACACTCTTTTTTGTTTTCCGTGCAGTTTTCTGGAGATCTATAACACCAAACAAGGGAAGATCGTGTGTGTTATAATTGCCATTGACGTTAAACTCTTCAAATACAGGAATACGGGTTTCATCATCAACTTGCACCAAACAGTTTTTCTTACAATTACTGCAAGGTCCCATTTTTTCACAGAGATTTTGGTTTCTNTTTCTTCTTACCCCGATATGCTAAGTATCTCTTACCCCGATTTCTGGCAATTTTTTTTTTACCTGTTTGTTGACTCCTCTCTTTCTTTTTCTCCCGACTCTTCTCGGCGCCTTCTCTTGAACCGGGTCATCTCTTGAAGCCACAGCGTGATCACAGACGCAGGCTGGCTGCATAAGAGAAGGCGCTGTGTCTGGAGTCCGTCAACTGTTGTACTAGAGGCGGACCAGGAAGACATCCTGCACCAGTTGAATCTGAAACAATCAGTAATTTGGTACTCAGAAATTGTGCTCATTAGTATATCATTTTTATTTTGATTGGATATATATAGGATGCGCATTAAATTTTAATACTCAGTATTCCCATATTCAATTATAAAATATAATTTAGTGTGGAAATTTCCAAAAAAACTATCTGCGCAAAAGCAAAACTTGCAAGTCAATCCACAATGGCATTGCGAAACTTCTAGCTACTTGGATATAAAACATGGTAACTGCATAACACACCATGTTTTTTTACCTTCATTTTGTTCTATTTATTTGGACTGATAAAATAAGTAATTGCTTCAAGATAAATTTTCTAAGTTGTATTACAGTTCACAAAAAATAATTAACTAAAGTCTCTTGTATTTCACGTAGAGAAAAGATTTANTTGCAAGTCAATCCACAATGGCATTGCGAAACTTCTAGCTACTTGGATATAAAACATGGTAACTGCATAACACACCTTGTTTTTTTACCTTCATTTTGTTCTATTTATTTGGACTGATAAAATAAGTAATTGCTTCAAGATAATTTTTCTAAGTTGTATTACAGTTCACAAAAAATAATTAACTAAAGTCTCTTGTATTTCACGTAGAGAAAAGATTTANTTTTTCTAAGTTGTATTACAGTTCACAAAAAATAATTAACTAAAGTCTCTTGTATTTCACGTAGAGAAAAGATTTAAAAACTCATGTAATGCTGGGGCCGATGTAGAAGGGAGCAGGCTGAAGAACACATACCATGTTTCACACCCAAAGAGGTTAGAATAATAAGGGATTCGTTTCTCAACTTTTTGAGTACCATTTTCATCTCTGATTGGTTGTTCACATATTCAGTATCGAAATTTGTATCTTTATCTAAGTCATCTTATAAAAAACTTTTATCACTCTNGATTGGTTGTTCACATATTCAGTATCGAAATTTGTATCTTTATCTAAGTCATCTTATAAAAAACTTTTATCACTCTTACTGCTCAAAGTTAATAAACATCTTCGTATATCACGGTCATCCAACCACACTTGTCTTCGCGCCGCCATCTTTGTTAGTTCACATGTTTTACTTGCATTCATCGGCTGCATACTATACGCATACTGTTTCCAACATTACTATGACTAAAACTAACGATTCCCTTCAAAGCTCTTCAACAATAAATGAAGTAGGCTTTAAGGAACCGACTGTATCCAAAAACTAATTTTTCCGAAAAATGTTATTTACCGTGTTTTACGACCGGGCGCCTCATCGGCCTATATGTATATATATATATATATATATACACAAGGACTTCTTAATGTTGCTTAGTAGTGCAAATCAGAGTTAATTTGTTTTGTTTAGTTCTTAAAAGCCATTAAAATTTTTGGTGTTTTATTATTGGGCCCATACAATTTTAACAGATACTCTATGCGGAAACACAAATGAGAAAACGGTTGAACCATTTTGTGGGTGTAAATAGTATTGATATTTATAAGCTTTTCTTTAAGTATTTTGTGTCGGTTATCTAAATATAACCAGGCTAATCCACCGAAATAATCTTTTATAATTGTTTTTTGTTGTTTTCTGCATACTTTCCGAAGAAAACAAAGGCTCATTAAATCGCTTTCCTGTCTGTGTGTATGTATGTGCGTGCTGTGAGAGTGTGTGTGCCACCCTGCCCCTTCCATTTTTTGAACAAAAGTACCGAACTTCATCTTACTTGTTTCACATATATACTAAAGAGCAAAAAAAAAAAAAACTGGCATAGGCGTGCGTATGCGAATAAAAGAGGTATGACACCAATCAGAGCAACGCGATGTCGTTGGCAGCAAGATCGGTTACTGCTGCTACAATGGCAGGTTATCAAGATTTAAGTGAGTTTGAACGTGGTGTTATAGTCGGCGCACAAGAGNCCCACTCCTATGGATTTGTGAACTTCCCTGCAGGATTCCTCCTGCATACCTTCAGACATTAGTCGAGTCCATGCCACGTCGTCTTGCGGCACTTCTGCGTGCTCGCGGGGGCCCTACACGATATTAAGCAGGTGTACCAGCTTTTTTGTCTCCTCAGTGTAGTACTTAGTAAGGACACCTGACCTTTATAGTATTCGACCACGTTGGGTTCTTTCTTTCAAAATGGCTGGCATTTTTAAATTTGGCGCTATAGGCCATATCTTTAGAACAATTTAACCAATTTAATAAAAATTTTTTTGCATCAAATTTTAAGATGGATATTTTTGTATGGTCCTCTATTTTGGAAAATAGCACTGAATAAAGAAATAAAGATTTTTCACTATATCTCGATAACAATTAAACCAATTCTCACCCAAATTGGTAGGTAAGTAATATTATTATGACAGGAAAAGCAAACGTAAGTAAATGCATTTTAACAGGTCCCTACTTACAAAATGGCGGTATTTCAAATTTTCTAGGTTTCTGCCATAACATTTAAACAATTTCGAACATATTTTGTATACTGAAAGTATCTGTTTGAAGCATCATATATACAAACACGTAATTACTTTTATCGGTCATTTTGGANAATTTTGTATACTGAAAGTATCTGTTTGAAGCATCATATATACAAACACGTAATTACTTTTATCGGTCATTTTGGAAGATAGAGCCATACGAATAAATAAAGATCTTCCGTCATATCACGATAAAAAAATTCACCGATTTCTACTGAATTTGGCAAACAAGTAGTACTGAGGCAGATTTTGTTAAGTGATATGTTTTTAGCAGCCCCGACACTTATTTTCAAAACGGCTACCATATAGTTATTTTTAGCCTAGACTGCTATATGTCGAAACCATGTAATGAAATCCAACTTAACTTTGTATGCTGGCAGTAGGTATAACAACTATCAACTGTATCTACATGGAGTATCGTTTGTCCTCCATTTTGTAAGATAGCGCCATGCGAATAAATAAAGTTTGTATATAAATCAAACCAATTGACAAATTTCTACCAAAATTAGTAAACAAATAGTACTGCAGCATGTGGTGTAAACTGGTATGTATATGTAGGTTAGGCACTTATTTTCAAAATGGTGGCTAAATAATTAATTTAACTCAGTATATTTTATCAACGTATTAAGTTCCAACTTAAGTTTGTATGCTGGCAGTGCCTATTACAACCATATAATATGTCTATGCTGAGCCTTATTTATGTGCCATCTTGTATGATAGCCCCTTTAACTATGTATAATGGCAGCATACAATTATCGAATGTTCTACTAAATTTATTTTTTGTTCTTCATTTATGAAGATCGCCATTTGCAAATTATGGGGGTTTTATGCCATATCTCAAGGANTAAATTTATTTTTTGTTCTTCATTTATGAAGATCGCCATTTGCAAATTATGGGGGTTTTATGCCATATCTCAAGGACTCAAGAACCAGTCAACCGATTTCCACCAAATGTTACACTGGAACATTTCAACTAATTTTTACCAAATAGTTTACACCATAAATGCTACAGAAGTCCATGTAAAGTTTCATGATTTAAATGGGTCAGTCAACGATGTTCAAAGTGGCGGAATCATAAATAATTTAGGTAAAAATATTTAAGCAAATTTAACCCGATTTTTTATGTAGACATTATACATTGTAGTCACCGTATAAGGAGTCTCTTTTCTAAAAAATTTTGTACGATTTCGTCTAATTAGAAAATAAAGTCTTTTATTGAATATCTCAGTGACCAAACCACAATATTTTTGAAAATTCTTTACACCAGTGGCGCTATGATAGGTCGTGCAAACTTACAAGTTTTAAGCGGCTCAGTAACTAATTTTTGAAATGATTACCTAAATATTTTAGGTTTGTAAACTTGATAATTCGAAACATTTGACTGATTAAATCCGAAGGTGATGCACCAAATCCGACATCCATAATGCAGTGCATTGCACGCTATTTTATTGCACAATGTTTTCAGGGTTCAAGTTCCGGGTAAGGCACGTGCGTATTTGTAATTGTATATCTAATGTTGCATACATTTCTGGTTTAATTTTTAATGTTATTGAGTTCAGGGGGAAGTGAAATCCGACCCACCAACTCAGCTTTAAAGAATTGTTTAAAAAAATTGAATTCACCTATGTTAAGGGGAGTAGGCTTGATAGTTATATCAGCAACTTCTTGTTTATCATTGAAGACGTTAAGTAATACTCAGGTGGGTCTACACATAAATTAGGCAGGAGGTGTAAGTATTTATTTTTGTATTCTGTACTGTATTTTACTTGAAGGACAATTAGGATACGTTTGCCATTTTTTTTAAAATTCAAAACATTCTTCAATAGTAGATAAACTTTATTTTAAATCAGTATTTACAATCTTCAATAGTAGATAAACTTTATTTAAAACCTATCTTTAAGAATAAACTGAGAAAACAAACTAGCGCAGGCGACGTGCCTTAATAGCTGCAATCTGCTCTACAACTGCATCAAACGAGAGGCTGCGAGCAATGTCAGACTCTATTGAGAGTAACGCCGGTTCAGATAACCCTTCTTGGGCAATAGTCGATCGCAAATGGTATTTGATGAGTTCCACTTTGCTGGAACTTCTTTCACTCGTGGCCATTGGAACTGGGATGGTCAGCAACAATTTGTATGCTGCCAGACTGTCTGTGAAAGCCTCCTGGAAGTCTTGAATTTAAGACGCGTTTGTCTCATGCAACATTTTAAACAGCATTTGAACCTCCTGGATAATGTTTCGTCCGCATATCCTTGCCCGACATCGCCATTTTTTTGCGTTGGGATACGTAAAATATTGAAGCTGCCACACAAACCTTATTGACGTTTCACCGTCGAGGGAGGTAGAAGGGCGGATCGCTATGGCGAGCGCTGGCCCGAAGGCGATAACGACTTGTAGTACGGGCTGTTACAACGAGGAAGCTCACTCCCGTGCACGCGAGGTCTCAACCAGGCAACTTGCTTCAACTAACGACTGTCTCTGCTTGCTGGGTTGGCCGTCCTGCGTGCTAGCGCTGGGGTGCTTATGACGTCATAACACATGTATGGTTCCCGACAACGACGATGTGCAGCGCTGGTGATGTTCCTTTGGCGCAGAGGTGCGCTCTTTACTAATTATGTAATTATTCTCATTAGCCAGTAACCCCAGAAATGTAAAACAAATTAAAATGGTCAGTTATTTCCTTGCATCACTAGGTTTCATTTATGTAGATATTTTTTTGTATAAATAGAGTTGAAAATGCCTGGGTGAGAGAGAACGACGCCTGCCTACCCCAGAATCGTCTGCTCCAGTGGTAAGTTAAACTTAGTATGTGATGTTATAGTAATGGCCTTCAGCCATTGGTTAGTGGAAACGTAGCATCTTTAAATGTGATGATGCATGAGGTTTTACAACTCTGTTGTAAATATTTTGATACATTTCTTTTAAAGAGAGATAAGCTTAATATTCGTTGCATTTTAAATGGCATCTCGGCAATCACTCCGTAGTTTTAGCGCAATACGTGTCTGTAAGTGTTAAATGTTCCACTCCACGCACTTTTTAAGGCTGTGCACGGCCTTGAAACAGTGCCTCAGTTTTCTTCACGTGCCTCGGTCGCTATTGTTCGTAGTACGGAGATGAGCGACAACACTCGCGCGTTGTGTAACTCTCATTGCTGCTGGTATTCTTATTTGTAGGCTGCAGTT
>NQII01005133.1:131160-171950 GCA_002778355.1 Clitarchus hookeri | reverse complement strand
ACGATCAGTGTCCGGGTAGGAACTCTTACCCTGCTCCCCTCCTCCTTCAACCTTACGCCATGTCTTCATCGCAGATCCCCGCCCACTCATGTCAACTCTTGATTGGGCTCATGTCCTCCATCGCGAAAAGGGGGTTCCTAAGAGCTCCTGGAAGTTTTTTTTTTATCCTCGAGCGACTTGAGAACCACTCTTCGAATCTTTTATTGGGTTCCCAGTTATGATGTGAAACTTTCCGACTACGATTTTTCTACTACTGGCCATTATAGTCGCTTTTGTCAGGGTTGGGAACTCAACGATGTGAAAACCAGAGGTCTCTATGCGAGTATACAGACATCATAAATCCCTATATTAAAAGCTTCCGATATACATGCAGTGAATTCGAAATATATTCCCATGAAAAGTGACTTTTTTTAATAATTTTGGGTATCCAAAAATTAATTATTTTAATTTTTCCACCGAAAACTCTATTTATTCTTTTCCATACTTTGTGGGATGAATTGTCAAAACTATTATATTGTAAGATACACACAAAAAATATGGACCTCTTTCAGAAATCGAACAAAGGAGTTTCAAAAGTTTTATATAAATTAAAATATAAAAAATACAAAATAGAATTTGAAATATGTTGCATATATGAGATATGCTAACATTTTTATCAAGTTTAGAAACATCTAAACATTTATAACTTGTCTTCACAGAATTATGAGTAGTATCATCAAGTAGTTCATGGAATCACTTTGAGATCAATTTGAAAGTAAAATTTTATACGTGAGGTTTTTTTCTTCTTCGAATTTGCACTATTATATTGCTATCACAACACTTCATCACACAAAAAAAAAATTGACGTAACAAAAAAATAAACAGCTCCCAAATTGTTAATATTTTACAAGTCATATAGCTTTCGTCAAAAATAATACATTCTTAGGTAGCCAACATCTATCAAGACGTTTATTTTTGTTTTGTCTTTGCATAAGTGCAAGGGAGGTCACAGATAATTTAAACTAGCGACAATATCGAACAGTTATTCACTGCATAGAGACAGGTGATCTAATGTATTCTGCAGGACACGTCCTAGGAAACCATAGGTGGCGCCAGTCCAAGTTTGTGGTAGGTACAAAATTCTTGGTTTCTTCACCATAACAAAATCTATATATATACATACATGTATATAGATAGTGCCTTGTTAACATAATGTGTTGACTGTTCGAAACTGTAACTTCTAAACCACTTGAATTTCAAAATCAAAATTTTAACTGTAGTTATATACTGTAGAGTACTTTATTGTGTGCAAATTTCAGATTTTTATTGCTCACTAGAGATATATAGCTATAAAGTTAGCAAAAATCTTAGAAATAAAATTTTCATGACCCTGTTAAAAGAAAATACGAAAGTCTCAAACTCGAAATAATTTGTGTATATACTACTGCTACATAAGTACTTCCAAAAATATTTTTAAATCTAACACATAATGCTGTCCTTCTGAATTTTTTTTATTAAAATGCACAATTTAGCAATTGTGATGCAGAAATTTGACCTTCAAAATTTTTATGATTGAATACATTTTTGAAACATTGTATATTCTCATAACTGTAGCCTATAGTGTGCTTAAAACCTCAGTTTTTGTTTCATTGTGCCACGACTAACCAGATCTGAGATATGGCATTCTAGGCTAACCCTTACAAACGTAAACATATGAATTTATTCTTACTGGTTTTATCATGGCAGCCATTTTTTTTATATGCCGCGTAGGATTTTTGCACCACAATTTTTCTGATATGCCTGTTTAGTTTAATTTATGTTTGTTTTTCTGTAGTGAATGAAACATGTTCTCTAACTTCGTTAAACTCTTTTTTTTTTCAGGTAAGAATCTACGCTTACTGCTCATAATTCTTGTCGGTCGAAGAAGTATCTGCTTCGTGGTAAGTTTATAACATATTCTAAACAAAAGGACACCAAGATATACAAACTTTTGTACTTAGTTGTGGAGTGGGTTTAATTGGCGCACCTTCGAGTCAGTCATCGTTTGAATACCCGCTGAAGTAAATTAACTATTAGTGAAAATTCTTCAGTCACTAATGACACTGTTTTCCATGGCCTAAGTGTCTTTAATCATTAGGAGGGTCTGAGTGTAACAAATATGCTGAAAATGCATGTTCCTCTTCTGTAATACGTCTTTGGTAAGGTGTTTCCTAGTACCCAGTAACTTTATTGATAACCTATCTGTCATGCCACTACAGCTATTGCAGAAATAGTTAAATGAGATAGAATGCAAAAGTATTAAAATTAATGTAGTGGAGCGGCAAAGGCATAGACAGTAATGACCTCTTTGATGGACTCAATACCAGTCTCCTCGTGTGTATGTGTACATATTAACTACAACCTGGAGATCATTCATATAGTTATTTTCCAACATTCATATTTATGAGAATTTTTTGTTATTGTTGTAGTTTGTAAGTTTTTTTTTAAATCTAAATAAATTAAAAGTCGTTCTTCCATATGTCTCAGATTTACTAGCCATTTAAATTTGTAAAACGTTTTCTGACTAGCAATGTAAAAAATAAATGTAAATTTACACATAAAAATTGTTGGTAATTTTACACAAATGTTCTTAAGAATTCAGAGCGTACTACAAGTCTTTGGTGAAAATGCATGAATGTATGGCTTAATAATTTCTGTTAATTTACTCATTTTGGTGTACGTGTAAAATCACACCCACACCCAGCACTAAAATATTAAATTGCGAATTTTTACTGCTACATTGTGGTTGTATAAACACGCAATGTCAGTGTAGTTGTAGATCTTCCATTGTGTATTTTTATAATAACCATTTATGTGTATACTTACATTATATTCTGGTGTATCTATGAGCATACAGTATAAATTGTCGGTAATTTTACATTTTCATACGTAATTCGCAAAAACGAGTACAGTATTTATAATATTACACTATTGTTCCTAAGATTTCAGAGATAACTGTAAGTATTTGTTTAAAACATGCGATCTAGTCGCAGGGAATAGAACTACTTTGAGCTCAATCTGTGTGTTCAAAACGGTAACTTAACTCCCACTGATAGTATATGCTTTCTGTTTGCTTATAACTACGTATTAATTATCTGATGTCAGTTGTTACCCACGTTACCTACGTAATAACGCGTGTTAAACTGTAAAACTACACATACGTAACATTTGAATTAACATGATGTAATGGTAAAATCACTGATACTGACGGTAAAATTATTTGCTAAAACAGTGAAAAGTGTTCATAAATTATGTATGTATTTACAATTATAGTGAATGCGTGATTTTATTTTTGTGTAAGTGAAAAAAGACACATACACTGTGGTGAAAGTATACAATTGCAATATCTGTGTAAATTTACTTGCCACGGAGAAAAAAATACACGAATGTTACAGTTTATTTTGTGCTACACAGTGATTGTAATTTCACACCATTCTATCGAAAATTGGTAGTGCGGTATTCTTGTTATTTTAATAATTTTTAGAATAAATTTACTTAGACGTAGAGTAAAAAAAAAAAACATTTTCATATGTATGCGTAAAAATGCTTTGACTTCTAATCAGATACTGCTGTCACATACGTTTGGGTAAAATTACACAAACTTTTTTATAGCGAATGGTTGTCCGTAAATTCAAATATGTAGCAATCAGTCTTTTTTAATCATAGTATTAGATCATTGGAATAAAACATGTTTGGCGTTTCTTCCTACAAGTGCAAACTATTTTGTCTGCGCATTCTTTACAGAAAATATAGAAAATACATTTCATACCTACTTTGATCTTTACTCTGATTATTCCCCTGCCGTGGCAAAAGCTTGGACCTATTGTCACGCACAGATGGTTGTTGGCAATTTCAACTGTCGTTTTCGAGGTAATCTTGGAGGGTCGTGTTCGCTGCGCACATAGATTCCTCGCACCGAGGGGGTGTTTGCGGTAATAGCACACAAGACTCGTACTAGGCAGGGCCCGAGTTCCATTCCCGGTACAGCCGTCCTCGTTCGTATTCCGTGCTTTTCTTACACTGCCAGAAATATCTGTATGATTTACGGGACATTTTACAGAGATGTAGAACCAAATTACTGAAAGGCACTCCATAATGACGAATAACAAAAATGAGTTCCGTAAATATAAAATACGGGAGATATCCGTATTATGGCTTCGGTTTTGAGACACAAACAATGCCGATGATACCTGAAGCGTATAAAATCCCATCTTCGCAATACTACTTCGTGTGAAATAGTAGTAGGTGAGTGACGAACCACTCATGGAGTGCAAATTCGTTGATTATCGTTCAAATTCCGCTACAGGACGAAACCATCTGCAACGTGAAACAAACACATAACGAAAATAAAACTGTTTTTTCGTAACCTTGTTTTATAAACCGCAAATAAAATAAAATAGCAAGCGGTCTAACATGACTTGAAACTAAGGAAGGCGCATTCGTCACATTCCTGTAAACCCCATATTTACGTAATACTTTCTGTAAAGGTGCGGTAGAGTGGTTCGAGTTATTGAGCGTTAATTTTTCGATTCGTGTTAACATCCCACTACAGGACAAAACATGTAAATGTTTTTTTGAAGTTATACTTTTTTTGGGTTCCGTATTGGCTGGGCTGCCGGCTGGTCAGTAGAATGTTAAACATCACGCGTGTATATTTGGTTAGATTTCCACTCTTAGTGCGAAGAACAAAGTTTATTCTGTAAGTAAGTTCTAACACAATACAATCCGGAAAATCTTTACACTTTTATATTCATTTTATGAAAATTGCAATTATCCCATTTCGTTGCGTACAAAACTGAAAAATCCGGTACGCATGCGAAACCAGTGCGGCCTGGCGGCGAAAAATGTTCGTTGCCATAATATTAGCATGAAAACTAACCTGTCGAAATTAAAATGAAACATGTTGATATTCAGCATAAAAGTTAGCTTCTTTAATTGTTATTTGTTTTAAAACTTCCACATTTTACACGTGTTAAATACAAAAACTTGCCTCAACATTTTCAATATTTTGGGTGTCGCACTCTGGCGATGGATGAAAATGCAGTTTCAATGACGTCGTAGTATGACACATGCTGTTATTCCTACCTCCACTAGTAGACTCAACCTTAGTTGAACCTAGTGGGTGATGTACGGCCCAGAAGGGGACGGCTTGCAGGCGGCCACCGTCGAGACAAGTGACGCCTGCAGGTGACAGCGGACAACGGGTATCGACAACTTGCCAAACCGATGCTTCACGGCCTGAGAGTGAGTTCTGCCACGGTGATGCGGGCGACTGGGCAGATAACGTCCAGGAATGCCACATCTTCCAAAAAGGGCGGAAGATTGTTTAATTATTTTTAGCGGTAGTAGGAAATATGGATTTTCCTCCGTAACATTCCGATTTTTACATTTTTCTTGTATATAATTTTAAGCTACTGAAATACCAAATTTTCATACATATATATATATATATATATATGAAATCGTATTAGACTATAATAAAACCATTATTTTTAAACTTTTCGCCCAATTAGTGTAACTTTTACTTCTGGAATGATAGACTGATGGCAATGGTGTCGAATTGAGCAACTGAAATTTCTTCGCTGTGACATCACCGTTGTTAAGGGAAACTTAAGGGAAGTTCAGCGACTTAAGGAAACATCAATCTTCTGTGTAGCTGTGACGGCTGTTTACGGGTGACTTCTGCACTGCACGTAAATGCTTTTTTAAATTTTGATTTCATATGCTTGCAGTTGGCATACATACAGTATTTCACAATTAAAAATAACACTTTTTGATGCTCTTATTTTTCTGCTTTCTATAATTCAAACCATACGATAAAAATAAGAAAAAGGGAAATTCCTTAGACCGCGCCCTCTCCCCCTTAAAAATAAGAAATCGGGAATTACGAATGTACTCGTGAGGGCAATTTATTCGGAGTTAGTATTGGTATTTTTGAATACTGGATAAAGCTTTAAACGTGCATCAATTTGTTTTATATATCATTTTAAAGCGCGGAATTTGCCGGGTAATTTTCCAAAATATTGTGAAGGAACTTGTGATTGTTTCTATCTGTCATTTGGCAACACTGACGTCGTTGAACCGCTCCGGCGGTTGGAGCAGTGTGCGGAAGGGAAAGCGTGTTGCTTTGTCTCTGAAATGTTGCGGTTGGCACGATGGCTTTCCGTAACAGCGATCCGGGCTCNCGAGACAAGTGACGCCTGCAGGTGACAGCGGACAACGGGTATCGACAACTTGCCAAAGCGATGCTTCACGGCCTGAGAGTGAGTTCTGCCCACTGTGACGCGGGCGACTGGGCAGATAACGTCCAGGAACGGCACATCTTCCAAAAAATGCGGAAGATCGTTTAATTATTTTTAGCGGTAGTAGGTAATATGGATTTTCTTCCGAAACATTCCGATTTTTTACATTTTTTCTTGTTTATAATTGTAAGCTACTGAAATACCAAATTTTTAAATACATATATGAAATCGTATTGGAATGTAATAAAACCATTATTTTTAAACTTCTCGCTCAATTAGTGTAACTTTTACTTCTGGAATGATAGACTGATGGCAATGGTGTCGAATTGAGCAACTGAAATTTCTTCGCTGCGACATCACCGTTGTTAAGGGAAACTTAAGGGAAGTTCAGTGACGCAAGGAAACATCAATCTGTTTGCGGGTGACTTTTGCACTGCACGTAAATGCTTTTATAAATTGTGATTTCCTATGCTTGCAGTTAGTAAGTATTGTGGCATACTTACAGTATTTTACATTTAAAAAAAAAACACTTTTTGATGCTCTTATTTCTCTGCTTTCTATAATTTGAACTATACGATAAAAATAAGAAAAAGGGAAATTCCGTAGACCGCGCCCTCTCCTCCTTAAAAAAAAATAAGAAATCGGGAATTACGAATGTACTCTTGAGGGCAATTTCTTCGGAGTTAGTATTGGCATTTTTGAATAATGGATACAGTTTTAAACATTCATCAATTTGTTTTATATATTATTTTAAAGCGCAGAATTTGCCGGGAAATTTTTCAAAATATTGTGAAGGAACTTGTGATTGTTTCTATCTGTCATTTGGCAACACTGACGTCGTTGAACCGCTCCGACGGTTGGAGCAGTGTGCGGAAGGGAAAGCGTGTTGCTTTGTCTCTGAAATGTTGCGGTTGGCACGATGGCTTTCCGTAACAGCGATCCGGGCTCGATACCTGGCGGATACGATCAGGATTTTTTCGCACGTGGGGAACGTGGCGGTTGTTACCGGTGGGGTTTCTCGGCGTACTTCCGCTTTTCCCCATCATTGAATTCAATTTATTCCACATTCCATAGTTATGTTAAACGTAACAATAATGCATGGCGGTTGACGTGCTTACCGAGGAACATATTTCGAAGTGGGACCCGTCATCACTGAAGGGTAAAATGGAGCGATAACCTAATATGGAGCTTCGTCGGAATGCAACGGTTGAAGGAACAGGAGTGGAGTCTACCCTCCTAGAAGAACCACTAGTCAACATCAACGTCCGCCACGTTTCCAACATGCTGAGATCCGGGTGTGATCCCGGCCGGGAATCGAACTCGGATCGCCTTGTTGAGTGCCGGTGCACAGCTCGTCAGTGGACCCCGTGCTTCAGTTAACAAAGCACGGATCGGGATTCGCATTACTGGCCCGTCATGTGCTTTCGCTCTTCGCGCCCGCCTTTCTTTCCGACCTGGCACGCTCGCACATCACCCTCTTGCCTGCACAAGGGAAGACCTCCACGTGCACTCCCGTACACGTATTTCGATCTCGTAAGCTGCTTTACAGTGAGAATTTTATTTTCGTTCCTAGTGGACGTGCGCTGGCGTGAGTGGTTTACGTATGAAGGGTCGCGGAGATCTGTCGTAGTCGTTCGCCCTTTCTGTAGAAATTTCCCGTATCCGCTGTCGACGGAATATGTATACACTGAAACACAGATTCAAATTAATGTAACCTTGACAACTTTATATTTGGCGAACAGATTGTCACTATTAAACACAGTATGGTCATTACGAAATATTTTTGTATTCACCGCGAATAAAATGGCAGGATAAACGAATTTCCACAATCTTCATACTTCGTTTTTGTCACGTTAAATTGTAGATAAAGGAGAACTGCTTGCAAATGACCAGGAGTTAAAAACCTCCCATAGCCATGCACAGCANGGAGATCTGTCGTAGTCATTCGCCCTTTCTGTAGAAATTTCCCGTATCCGCTGTCGACGGAATATGTATACACTGAAACACAGATTCAAATTAATGTAACCTTGACAACTTTATATTTGGCGAACAGATTGTCACTATTAAACACAGTATGGTCATTACGAAATATTTTTGTATTCACCGCGAATAAAATGGCAGGATAAACGAATTTCCACAATCTTCATACTTCGTTNTTATACTTCGTTTTTGTCACCTTAAATTGTAGTTAAAGGAGAACTGCTTGCAAATGACCAGGAGTTGAAAAACCTCCCATAGCCATGCACAGCAGATTGATTGGTCATCTAGCTGCCTTATACCATAAATAAATCCAGATGAGAAAATAGTGCGAAGAAGTCCAGAGCGCGTCGAGCGAGCTGGGAGAGTCCATTTCCGCTGCGCGAAGGGGTGCAGTTGGCCAGTTCAGTAGTGACAGCGGCCGAAAGCGGTTGAGTGAGAACTGCTCCGCGTGTGCATATTGCCTTTTGAAAAAAAACGCGTTGTTCCACCTTGAAAACCGGAACCGAGTTCCTTGACCATTTATAATAGCAGCCCGACATTCTTTCCGCCTAATTCTTACTATGTGCAGTGACAAATATTCATTCGCCAAAAAGACAGCTCACGTCACGCAAAACATAAATTTGCTATCATTAAAAAACTAGTTCGTTAGTCATGAAGTAAAAGAAACTGCCGTAGATGTCACAGGCGCCCACAGTTTGTTGTTACGGCAGTCCGTATAGTAATTATTATTATCAGGGACACTCGATTTTGGCGAAAATAGTTCTCGTCCAGTTGTATTTCAAAACATTTTATCTCAGATTCTAGTTTCTGTGGTTTGATGGTTTTTAACGGTTAACGCATCCTAAGTGCCGGCCGAGAATAGCAGATTTTCATTACCGGAGTAACCAAATTC
Source organism: Clitarchus hookeri (assembly GCA_002778355.1). NCBI lineage: Eukaryota > Metazoa > Arthropoda > Insecta > Phasmatodea > Phasmatidae > Clitarchus > Clitarchus hookeri. The sequence continues at coordinate 162,818 of NQII01005133.1, read as the reverse complement.
TAACTGTTCTATTCCGATGCCAAAATATCTTTTCTAGAAGACGTGTGGCATATACACAAATTAAAATTTCAGGTGTTCGCTTAGGATCTCGAAGTACAGTCTCGCGTGAAACTGTTCTCGCGGTAATCTTCATACTTTCGCAATAAACTTCTCATGAAACCCTTGCTAGAGTCCATTCGCGGTTACTTCCAACTTTTCTGAAGCCCTGTGCTAAAGTTCTACTTTCAGGATATTCCTCCGCCTCATGCAAACAGAGCTAGAAAATTACATCAAAGGAACAATGCGCCGTATTCGTGCGCATCTCAGTTTCATAATATTTTGCACGGGAACTATTTGTTACTATGAATTACCAACACACGTATTCTCTCCCTGTTTATATTCACGTTAGATACGAATTAAATATATTTTATTTGTAAAGTATAATTAAAAGTTCAATTCAATCAAAATGAGATGCTTTTGTGTTAACAGAAGTATAAAACGCTTGTGATACATCTCATATTATGGAGACAGCCAACCACGTCACACATGGGGAGATTTTTCAAAGGTTGGATTCAAAACGTGTGAGTAAACCACGAATAGACTATACACGACTTTCGGCTCTTCGCCTTTGACAGAATGACGTTTTCGTGGAGTGGAGCGGGTGGAGTAGAGAGGTTATGATCGCCGCTTCCCAGTGAGATCTTTACCATTGGGTGAAGGTAAAGTAACGCCAGGATGGAGCAGGTGCGGAATGCAAAAGCGGGGAGAAACGGGACTGCCCCGAGAAAACCCGACGGCAAACGGAGACTTCGTCCACGTTTCTCACACGCGGCTCCGCCGGGAATCGAACCCGGCTCATATTGGTGGGTGGAGAGTAGTCTGACCACTACACCCCCACGGCCGCCTCGCACGCTGTCGTGACGGGTTGTCGGACGAGGATGGTTTGGTGCGAAGGAAAAAAAATGATGGAGGGGAGGGGGGCAGTAATATTCCCAGTGATGTATTGGACGTGCCGGTCGCGGTAGGTATTTATTTAACTTCCCACGACGGGAATAAATGACTCGGTTACTCAAGCCGGCAAAGCCTGGGCTTTTCGCCTATTCGAATTAACGAAAAAATAAAAAAAATAATAATAATCCGAGCGTGAGGGAAGCGGGGGTGCGGCGAGATTGATGTTCGTGTTAACGGGGCATATCGCCAGGTGGGGCGGGCCAGCGCCGGGCCAAACCCAAGCGAGACAAGCTGTGGAGAGAATTTTTTTCTCGCGAGGGAATTTGTGGTATGCGAAGGGTCCGGAGACGTATATTTGTAACACGTAGACAGGTTTGTCTGCGGGGCTTTAAATTGTCCACGAAGTCCCGCCGCGGAATGTTGGTTTCGAAACTGTTACACCCACGCAGGATAAACCTGTAGGCATTTTTTTTAATATGAAAAAGGGACGTTGGACTTGGTCCTCTAGTTTGTACACTTGTTTGATACTTTGCAGCATGTTTTAGACTGGCAACTTCAAATAAATTGATAGTTGCTCTTAGTCCTTTGTACACGTGCGTTCTTTGTAAGTCGATGAAATCTAATTCTTAACGTGACCGAAACGAATTAGGTTAGTCGAAGATGGACTTTTCAATCCCTTTCCCAGCCCTTAACTGATTAATGGTTAACCGCTTTAGATGGTACTGTCATAGAGTACTTTAGAATGTGGAGGTGAAACAGCCCCTTTATACCGCGAACTCCAGCCGCACACGCCAGGAAAATGGCGTCACTAGCCAGAAGAATGCTCGCCAATCAGCGCCTGGTAACCTACTCAGCAGTCGGCGGCCCAGCGAATAAGGAACCTTCCACAGCATGCAGTAACCAATCACACACAAGACCCGTGGGTGTGCGCGCCCACACCAAAGGTGGAGAGGTGAGATTTAGGTGGCTCTCAACATCGGGGTCTCGAGAGCCAATGAGGGTGAAGCGAGGTTAATTTGTGGCAACGCCGGAATGCAAGAGCAAGGGAAACGGGGAATCCCCGAGAAAACCCCGCCGACCAGCTGCATCGTCTGGCACGAATCCCACATGCGAAAATCTGGGAGCGACCCCGCCGGGAATCGAACCAGGTTCGCCTATGTGGGAGACGAGTAGTCTAACCACTACACCACCGTGGCCCCGGAATTTAGTTTCTGTGTACTTATATACTCGACGGTACTGAAATAAATGTAGTTTTGAAAAGTGAGATTGAAACTTTCTTGATATATTAGTAAAGTTAATACAAATTTTTCCTTTACTAATTTTTTTTTTAATTTTCTGGTGGATGGTAATATATTATAGATATTAATATAGTTTAGTATTTACAATGTTAATGTCGGTAGGTATCTACCCGCTTACCTAGGAATGAATGTCAAACATACGCTATACTGCCATGCAGAATCATATCTAACCGCTGCTGTGGGGAAACATACGTCGTGAGCAGATATAGTATAATTTTATTCCGCTCTGTTTGGCTGAAATGGCAGTATCGATATCGTAATGTCGACAATATTGGGAACCGTTAAATATCGCGAACTTCTAATCTGCCACAGCGCGATTTATGGCATATTGATTTTTCTTTATCCTATCGGGTGTGAAAGATTTTAATACTGTGCAGTCTGAACACAGAACGTTGTTCTAAAAAACTCCGGATAATATACGATATGGTAACGGGTGACGTGCTGTCACATTTGAACTGATTTTCAACTGTGAAAATTTACGTCAATCTCGAACGTGTGGATAAATTTTCCATGAGTGAGAAAATACGGAGCTTCTCGAAAATATGTAGCTGTGGCGACGGGGTGTGTTTTTTTTGCCGGTAGTTTAATGCTGTTTACACGAAGTGGTCATGTTTGGGTCAGACGCGAAAATATGATCTACACAGGTGTTTAAAGTCATGATTTACCGGTGCATAAATTGAGCCGAGCGTAAAAGTAAAGAAGTTTCCTCATCAAGACAGTTTTATCATCCATTACGCGAAGTGAGGCAGCCCGACCATCTCGCTTTATTATCTGCCTGCGCGGATTATCTAGTCCAAGCTGCTACTGCCTCCTCGAACAACGGACTTTCACAATCAACACAGCATGCAATAGCCTTCCTTTCACGTGTGGGATCGTCAATAAGCGCTGTGACACAGAGTATGTAGTCTATTCGCGGTTTCCTCACACTTTTTGAATCAAAACCTTTGAAAAATCACCCATGTTTGACATGTTTCGTTTGCTTCCTAAATATCTCACGCATCACAAGCTTTTTATACTTCTGGTAACATGAAAGTATCTTATTTTCTGTTAAACTGGATTTTTGCTTATGATTTGCCTACAAATTTTCAACTTTTATTCGTAGTTAATATCCATAAAACTGGAGAGAAAATAGAATGTGTTGGTAATGGCTAGTAAGAAGTATTCCTTATGCCAAATATCAGAATGCGGTGCTTCGTCCCTTTAGTGAAATTTTCCAGACTTGTTTTAAGCATTGTTTGCACGAGGCGGAGGAATATCGTGGAACTTAAACAGGGCTTCAGAAAAGTTGGAAGTAGCTATGAATGGACTGTAGTTACGAATGCAGAGATGAAACGGTAGCTTATATCGCGAGCTGCAGCCGCACTGGCCAGCAACATGTCGGAACTCCGTTCGCCAATCAGCGCCTGGTAACGTACTTGCCTGCCTGCAGCCCAGCCATTAGGAAACCTTTTCGCGGCGTGCAGTAGCCAACCAGACACAAGACCCGTTCCCAGAGCCTCGCACCGCATATCAGAGGCCGTGTTCGAGTTTCTTTTTTCGTAATTTGTATTTAGCATTTTTGTAAGGTTTAGTCAGGCACATCACGACATTCAACTGTCCTAGCATGACATGCTGCTATTATTTCGATGTCATCAATATTCCAAAATTAAAAGTTCACGAAGTCTTAAAATAAACAGTAATTATTCCCGAATTTTTTTCGAGGATAGTTTAAAATTTAAAATGAACAAAATGAAACCAATATGACGTGAAATTGTTACTTAAGAAAACTTTTGTCGTGAGAAAATACCTATTTCAAGAATATTTCAGCAACTTGCTTTGTGAAATAAATATTGTGATTACAATACACATTTATTTATTCCAATAACCTCGTCAATATGTGCATTTCAACTTTTCAAACAGGCAAAGCAAAGATGGCGGCGGTTTGGTAAATTATTTTTCGTAATTTGTCAGCTTCGAAGGTGACAAAATGCGAAACGAAAATACACAAATACGTGATAGATTTTGTAGATAAAACCGGTCACGTGACCGTTTTGTTAACAAAATGTGTCAGTTGGAGCACGGCCAGAGTGTGGGCACGCCCACGTGAAAGGAAACGCCACGCCGATTCGTGTTTGTGTTCTTATCTACTGAACGGGTATGGGAAGGTCTTGTACTGCATTACATTCTAAAATATAAAATTGAGAGCGGAATTTCAAATACTTTATATATTTCTATAGGGTTTGTTTTATTGATTATATTTTGAATCAACAAAACCATCACTTACACGAATAGTTAACACGGTGTGTAATTTTCGAATAAAAATTGTTGACTATTTCTCGAATAATATCGTATAGAAACCATAAAATCAGTGCTGCATGTCCAAAAATGGTCGTTTTAAATGTTGTAAAGTCTTATTATGTAGAAATTTATGGTAACAATTATAAAACGAACCTTAATTTTAACCGGTTTTATTTTCTTTTAAGTTCGTGTTATAAATATTGGTTTTTAACCTTTTTCCGAAGGAAAGAAAAACTTATGACGTCACTTTTCTGTCTGTGTGTGTCTGAGAGCGTGTATTTCCCTCTTTTCAATTTTTGAACACGTCGATCGAATTTCACCAAACTCGGTACACATATAGTACTAAGTAAGTACACCTGACTTTTATAATTTTAGACCACTCCGGACACTTACCTTCAAAATGGCGGCAATTTTAATATTTAGGGCTATATGTCATATCTCGGAAACCGTTCTACCTATTTAAACCAAATTTTGTATGCTGACAGCGCAAGTTCTAAGCATTAAATTCAGAGGTAAATATTGTTGTTAGTCTGCCATTTTGTAAGATAGCGCCACATGAAATAATAACGTTTTTTCATTATATCTCGAAAACTACTCAACCAATTCTTGCCAAATTTTACAAGTAAGTAATACTCTTATAAGGCCAGATAAATGAATGTAATTAAACTTTATTAGACATTTATTTTCAAAATGGCGGAAATGTAGCTATTTTATTATAGTATGCTATCTTCTAAACCACTTAATCAATTCCAACTTAACTTTGTATGCTGGGAGTATATACATAACAAACATAAAATGTGTCTGCATGGAGCCTCTTTTGTCCTCCATTTTTTAAGATAGTGGCACACAAATAAATAAAGTTTTTATGTCATATCTCGGGAAAAAGTTAGCAGATTCTTACCAAATATTGCAAACAAGTAGTACTGCGGTAGGTTATGTTAACTGATATGTGTCAGGTATGTCAGACACTTATTTTAAAAATGACGGCCATATCGCTATTTTAGCATTGTATGTTATATCGTCGAAACCATGCAATTAATTCCAGTGAAACTTTGTATGAGAGCTGTATAAAATACAACACTCAAATTGTTACAAATAAAATGTATTTTGTCCGCCATTTTGTAAAATAGTATCACTTGACAAATTAAATTTATGTGATCACCGAAAAACAACCAATTTCCACCAAATTTGGCAAAAAATTAGCACTATGTCAGGCTATGTAAACTAATAAATTTTGAGAGGGTCAAAAACATATATTTTCATAATGGCGGCGAATTAAACATTTTAGCTCCAAATTTTTTATCTTCGAAATTGCAAAACAAATTTCAACTTTACTTTGCATGCTGACATTATCAGTTATATCCATCAAAATCGTCTATGCAAAGCGCCATTTTCTCCGCCATTTTGTAAGATAGTTCTACATGAAATAATATAGTTTTTATGCCGTATCTCAGGAAACAATCAACCGATTTATTTCATATTTGGCGAAGAAGTTGTACTGTGGTAGGCTATATTAATTTATTTGTTGTAAGTATATTAGTCTCTTATTTTCTGAGTTGCGCGTATAGAAACATTTTAGCTTATTGTGCTATATTTACGAACCTATGTAACATATTTAAATTTAACTTCGTATATTTTATCTGTGAGAGTAATCAAATGTGCTAATATATAAACTTTTTGCCCTCCATTTATTAAGATCTTCACATAATCAATGGAGTTTTTATAGCATATCCCGAGGACCAATGAACCGATATGAATACAGAAATCCTCGTTCCCAGAATTTTTGCAAAGTAGTGTCAGGTGAGTAAATTGAACATTTTGTCATATTTGCGAAACAACTTAACTAATCTCCACATAATTCTGCACTCTTACAGAATACCATGTAAAGTCTCAAGATTTAAATGGGGTCGGACGATTAATTTAAAAATGGCGGCCATATAAATATTTGTATATATTTGGCATATTTATTTAACAATTTCAATCAAACTTTTTATGCTGACATTATATATTACAAACATCGTGTACAGAGCTTCTTTTTAAGCAATTTTGTAAGATATCCCCAGTTAGTAAAATAAGGTTTTTATGCCATATCTCGGAGACCAATCAGCCGATCTCCATCCAATTTTTCACACAAGTAGTGTTATGATAGGCCATTTAAACTCATGTCTCTTAATGGCTCAGACACTTATTTTCGAAATGATGGCCGAGTAAATATTTCAGGTTAGTGAACCCTATCATTAATCACAACATTACACTGCTTACAATCGAAGTTGATGCTCCGAATCCTACCTCCGTGATTCAGTTAATTGCAAGCTAGCTTAATTTGACGAGTTTTTCTGAATTTGAATCCTGGGAAAGTCATTTGTGTATTTTAATTGTCTTTGAACGGTTTCACATGTTTCTGGTTTCATCTCTAAATATATTGCTGTTGATGATACGTCAACGCCTGCCAACCATCTAAGCTTCCGAGAACTTCACTAAAATTTATTTGCACTCACGTAGAGGAAACTAGGCTCATTAGTTATCAGTAACTTCTTGTTTAGTTAGTTGTCGACAATATTATTTATTTATTTTTTAATTTTTGGACTTAATTATTTTTGCATATGGAATGATTTTGTCGTATACCACTAATTGTTTTTGCAAAAAGTTGGCAATTCTTAAATCGTAAACTATTTACATGCTATATCAACTATTGCTGTATAGGCTATGGCGGTTACGGGGATTCAAAATCTTATCAACAAATCTCAACCCATATAAATATATACTAACTTTTTGAATTCTGTTCTTAATATCATGTTGACAGGAATTCGCACACCAAGCTACTTTTCCATAGCCCGTTTAAACATGGCTGGTGAGCTCCTTACACTTTCCCGAATCGACTTTGTGGAATTCTGCCCGTATCGAGACAGTGAGGCTGTGAGGGCGAAAACATAGACCGACGTCTCGTGCGCACGTCTACAAAATAGTTCACAAACTGCCAACATAATTCTCAAAATTACGTAACCAGACCATAGACTAAGGGTGGGGGTAGACCGATTCTTCGTCTTCTGCGCATGTACACAACATTGACCTACCCCAAAGCAACGCAACTGTCAAAGTCACATGGTCAGTGGTGATGAATGTGTTTGTTTATGTCTTGATTTTCAAAAGACAAGCTCTTTAATACAAATAAAATAGTTTTATCGATTTGAATGTAATCAAACGGCATTAAAAATTGATCAGATGAAGTATAGAAACAACTCAAAGCACTTGTTTACTAAAAAATATTCTAACCTCAAATCCTATATCCACGTTGTTTACGATAGTCGTGTTGGCTTTTAGAAAAACAGTTCACTTTGGGACTGGCAGTCAACGAGATTGCTCTACCCCATATTCACTCTGCGGATCTGACAGTCGAGTGCATTTTTTGTATCATTCACTTTTCCAACAGACACGCTTGTTTATATATCAGTGGCTTTAAAATTCAGGGCGTGTTCAAATTGGCGCTTTTAGTTTACTAAAAGCTAACGTGACCGAATAAGTCGACTGAAATGATGACGTATTTAATATAAATTAGCATTTAGTGTATAGTATGTAACGAAAGTTACTAAAATACTAAATTACCAAATCGCAACAATCGCTGAACAAGTGACTATTGACGGCGTCCGAATTAAACACTACTAAATACTAAAATGCTAATATACTAAATGGTCAATTTGAACACAGCTTCAGCCAGAGAAAGTGTATTACAGCCAGCGGAAGAGTATTACCAGTCAACAACAACTTATTTAAAAAGTAGGATAACCATAATTTTAAACCACACGTTTGTGATTTACATAGCGGCAAATAGAAACCATTCCGATTTGTCTGTTAGCAGGTTGCGTCAGAGCTATATAGCTTCGCTGCGGGGTTAAACAACGAAACTGCCAACGTTTCTCGATATGCCATGAAACTGGGAATTTGCATTTATAAGTGTGGTGCCTCTGTGATCGCCGGCAGCGTGGTTCGCTGCCGATTACGCGATGTTTACGAGAGCGGATCTAACACTCCTGTAAGTTTATGGGGAATCAAGTTATAAGTTATTGTCGAACTCTAGGTTCTGGGTTTTGAATAGAGCAATCTGTTGATAAATGATACAGCATTGTCGCTAAAAGTTTAAAACACTGAATAATAATATAATAAATATCGTAAACTGATGGCTACTTAACAACGATTTTGGCTGACTTTGATACTTTTCAACGACCACGTTTATGTTTCTATAAACAAATTTATAAATTGGCAACAAAATGCCGACTTTAATTTCAGTCCTGAAAAAAAAAGGATTTACATTGTAATATTTCGTAGTTTTTCAAGAATTACTATAATAGACAAAACTACTTTCAGTGAGACCCACGTGACAGCTAAGGAGGCCACTTGAAAACAATAAAGTATTTAATTATACGGGCATCGTCTGGGTAACGCAGACCAGGGTTTGATTCCTGGTTCGGTCATTCTGAAATGTGCATTCCCGCCTACCTGGCGCTTGTACTGCGCTGCAGAGTGTGTGAAACACACGTTTTCCCACGGAAGTATTGAACGTGCGTCCAATGCGCTGATCCACGAAAAGAATATACACTTAACGCGAGGGCTGTCGATTACTTTCAGAATTTCACGCACGTTAGAAAAACCATTTCAGAGTACTCCAGAACAGCTAAGAACGTATTTTCCAGAGCGCTGTAGTTAAAAATACGCGTATCAGGTACTTAAAAAACTGCTCAAGGGTCCTGCACTGAACCTTTAGAGAAACTTTCCACCAATTAAATAATAGGGTCACTGCTGAAAAGTCCCGTTGGTACACGCAGTGCGACGAGAACACTGCACGCCAGTTCAGGGCCTTGCGCTTAGGGGCGATGGCGCACTTGATGCGCGTGGTATTGCCGTCCTTATCGCTCCCGCGCTTCTCGGCCTCAAACGTGGAAAAAAGCTCGGTATAGTTACGCCAGAACCTTTATCCAGGCCACGGCCGATTTTTTTTCCGCTCCGAGTTATTCGAGCAAATGATTCCATCTCCATTGTGGCCCTTTCTATGAACGAGACGTTTATACCTTATAAATAATAATAATAATAATAGGCTTATTGGCACATGGCTGTAGAATTAATAAGTAATTAATGAAAACATGGGATACATAGAAAAAGTATGGTGGTGTCGTACATTTTGATATTTACTGACAAGTGAATTCAGAAAGGTCTGAAAATGATATTCACACAAAATGTTGCCTGCTGATGCCGGTATTTCCAACGTTAGATATTATTTTTATTTTGTGTTTTTGGTTACAACGATATATGCAGTATTGAAAATGTGCTCATTGTAGTTTCCATTTAAATATTGAAACTAATAATGATAAATAATTTTTGGTATTCTTTTATATGACAGCGAAAATTTTACTTTACTTCCCCAACGAAGAAATGTGAAGTAAATACAGAACATGAATATTACGCATTATATCGTCAGTAGAATTATTTAGATGAGTTTAAGGGGATGGGGGATAGGAGCCAAGCGCCGGCCGGCTGCCGTGTTGTGACGTCACCCAACCACCAATAAAAAATGGCGGAAAATTTTAAAATCCCAAAGAACTTATAAAAAATTAAAAAATTATTTTAAAAAATTATTTAAAGATGTGCATGTAGGTGGTCCGGGGTTGGATGGCAGGTGGATCTACTAAGCTCCCGACACGACCGACCCTCGCCAGGTCGGCTGGTGTCCATCTCGTCAGCCATGTTAGATGTCGATGACCTTGACCTTGAATGACCTTGAAGCCAAAATATTCGCAAAATTGTTTTAAAAATTTCTTATAAAACCCTTGCCACTTGACTTAAGTCCCAAGATTCTTGACTCAAACCTCAAGACCCTTGACCCAAGACTCAATACCCAAGACACAAGGCTCAAGACACTTGACACTCCAAATTATCTCAAACTTGACCTTTGAAGTTGACCCCAATAAGAAATTCTAAATTTTTTTTATAAAATCTCAAAAATTCTAAAAAAAATAAATTAAAGGCTGGTTTTTTCATCAATCTTTCGATCACTCTCACAATCTTTCCATCAATCAGCACGATAGCAATACACTACAATCTACACACCAATCCACGCCATTTCACTCCAATCCACACACTAATCCGTACCAATCTCCACACCAATCCACAACAATCCACACACCAATCCGCACCAATCTACAACAATCCACACACCAATCCGCACCAATCCACACAAATCCACACCGATCCTTCGATCAATCCCAATCCTTAGATCAATCCCTATCCTTTGATCAAACCCCAATCCTTCGATCAGTCCCAATCCTTCTATCATTCCCAATCCTTCGGTCAATCCAAATCCTTCGATCAATCCTGCGGTTGTCCCCCACCCATATGTATAGAAATTACATTCGTTTGTCAACTCTCTCAAAATTTATACATGTCGACAGAATTAATGTTTTGTATGCAGTCAACTATCGATGCATTTTTATATTAAAGTCTTTATTATCTTTCTATATGCACATCTTTCAGTTAATTGTCGAGTGCTCATAGCACCACTTTAAGTTGTGATGGGGAAAAAAGTATACGAGACACAAAAATAAATTAAAACCAATTATTTTATACTAATAATTTATTATTATTTTGTAATTATACTTTTAGAAGAAAGCAGTTCATCACATCATGCGATATATCGATTGAAGATATCTCGTTAATGTGCGTGAGAGCCCCGCGTTTTTGAAGGTCAAGCAAATATCGGAATCTATCAACAAGTTCATTCGGGTCGTCGGGAAATAGGTAGTCAGTATTCTCAGCGTCTTCTGCCTTCTTCATGTCGCCTGTTGCAGCAAATGTGGTGCAGAGGTGTGTCAGTGCAGCGAGAAAATCACCATCTTCGTCTTTAGCACTATCACTGTCTTCACGTTCATTTTTATCTATACTCTCTTCAAGGTCATCTTCACCTTCTGTTTTGTATTCTGTATTAAATTTNTGTCTTCACGTTCATTTTTATCTATACTCTCTTCAAGGTCATCTTCACCTTCTGTTTTGTATTCTGTATTAAATTTGCTCATCAGTATTTAGAGCCGACGACCGTTTATTTTGAAGTTCGTCNCTGTCTTCACGTTCATTTTTATCTATACTCTCTTCAAGGTCATCTTCACCTTCTGTTTTGTATTCTGTATTAAATTTTCTTTTATTTGTAGCAGGAGTTATATGCTCATCAGTATTTAGAGCCGACGACCGTTTATTTTGAAGTTCGTCGACTTCACGCGAAAGTTTTGCAAATGTACATTCCACGCAAACCGACTCTACTGCATTCATTCCGTCTTTAGCATCAACTCTCTCATAATAATCGATGCAACAAGAGGTATTGCCGACAACACTTGCTGACTTCCAGTAGACAAATCCTTGGATACCTCGGTATGTTCTTTCAATGTAATGCCTTGCGCAAACTCAAAATGCATTGGACAAATGTCGTTCTCTCAGGCCGACGAGCATTTTGACCATAGGTGAAAACTTGATTACGGAACCGGCACTGGCGACAACCAGTTAGCGATGATATAGGTCGCGGTTTCATGATCTTTGAGTTCAAAGGCAGGCCTTCGTATTACCAATTCATTTTCATATTATGACGAGAGAGCGCTTCCAAATCGATGTTCACCTCACGGTGTCAGAAAGACAACTGTCATTTTTTTATAAAGCCTTTATTCTTACAGTAAAGCGCCTAGCTTGTGTCCACAAAAGGACTTCCGCCATAAAATTTATATGTAAAAAGATATGGGAGCATTTGAGAAAACCCACATACTCGTTCGCCCCAGAAGAAAACACGCAGATACTTATGTAACAATGTGATATTTAAATATTCTTGAAAATCACACACACATATATATATTGATATTTAAATAATTTTATTCATAATTATGTATATATAAATATAAAATTATTTTTAATTTCTGCTGATTGCGGTGCTGATTCATGGAAATATTGTGAGAGTGATAGAAATAATGATAAAAAAAACAAGTCTTTAATTACTTCTTTTAAAATATTGTTTCGGAATTTTTGGATTACATAAATATTTTTAGACTTTCTTTTCGCGTTAAAAGTTATCCAAGCTTATGGGGTCAAGGTCAAAGACCAAGTTCGAGATCACTTTTATTATGATTAATAATGGTGGTTGGGTGACGTCATAACGTGGCAGCCAAAATACCGGAATGTCAGAGCATGATGTCGACTTTGGTTCCGGACCCCGTTGTGTCCAAACATTCAAAATTTTAATTTTTTAAATTGTTAATTTTTTATTTTAAATTTTTATTTTTTTGTTTTTGGAATGTTTTGGAATTTTTTTACAATTTTTAAGAATTTTTTTTTAATTTTAGGATTTGTTTTTATTTTTTGGGTTTTAGGTTAATGGTCAAGGGTCTTGGTTCACGTGTCTTGAGTTTTGTTACTGATGGGCTAATTCGGGGAGGGGTTACACTAAACCAGTTTTAAGCGCACACCAAAAGACGGCACGTACTTTAATATTTTACGCCGATTTTGAACCCAGAACTTCTTGCACCATTAGAAGGGGCTGTACGGTCCACCTTTGGAGATTTGCCAAATTCGCTTACCCTTCTAACTGCCACAAGCAATTAGCGTGTAGCCCGTAAGTAATTTTTATTAAGATTACATGCCTGAGGTGGGATGAAGCGGTAATCCTTCGGGTTGTGCGAATGTGATTTTTTTTTCTCGCGAAACGAAAACGAAAGATATATTACGAACTTTCGGGAAACTGGAGCGAAAATGAAAAATAATTTCATAAGAGTTCAGTCTTAACGAAAATGTTACGAATTTCATTACATTTTAGGAAGTTATTCATTATAACATATTCGTTAATAACCAAACCAAAAAAAAAGTAGCATATGGAGTATTAACCACATGGGTTCTTGTGTAAATTTTTAATTTCTGTTTCAGTTATTTTGGTTGTAAAATAATGAAAACAAACAAAATGATTTACAGGCAAAAAATTTATTCTTTGGTGCACTAAATGAACATTCAATAAACACTCGAATGTTAATCAAAGTTGAGAATTTTTATTTCCTTACTTTTTTTGGCAACCAAATTTCTTACTGAAACAAAACTGAAAGTTGCCATTTTATGTTTTCGTTTCGGTATTTCTAATATTCGCGCAACCCCTAAAATTTTTACTGTCGTATAATTAAATAAAAGTGTGTAGGCTATTTAAAGTGTGTTTGCACACAAGTATAGTTCATTGTACACTGAAAGTGTGCAAGCGACCATAACAAGTTATTTGCTTAAGATCGTATTACTTGCAGCTTCCACGAGATAACAAGGTATCGACTGAAAAGTGTAGCATTCTTAAGAGTACTAGTCACCAAAGAAGTAATAATACATTTGTACGAAATGCCCTCCAACTTGTAAGCAGACAAATTGTAGACTGAAAACAAATAGATTGCATTTTTTTTATTTTGGCATGTCAAAATCACGTACAAATAAATAAATAAACCAAAAAAATTATATAAAATATAACAACCGTGATTAAAAGGTCGCGTGTTAATTCATTTTGAGGTATGATATTAGGAAAATGTATTTTACGAAAAATCATAGCGTAATTTTAAATATTTCTTGAAGTAAGAAATAGTTTCTTATTTCAGCGCGAATTATTTCATTTCCGTGAGTAAGTTAGTTTATATTATTTGTACAGCCCAAAAACATTAAAATGTGATTTTTACATGCCATTATGCAAAAATAAATATGCAGTATAAATTTTTAATGCGTGGAAATATTGTAAGAAATGTCTACAAGTTGAACAGTACTTTGTAGAAATATAAAACAATGAATTTTTTCGTGTCCAACACCCTTAAGATCCTCGTGACTTGCACGAGGTGTGCACGGCGTCGTACCGCAGTCCCCGGGCGACTGGGCGTAAAAGCACATTTTCCAATGGGGCGAGCACCTCATTGCCGTGCTGACACAAGACGGACGATGCTCGTTCTTTCAGCCTGCCACCCGGAGACCACCGATATTGGCACACGCATTCGAGGGTAACGGGGTGTGTAGCACGAGTGTTTGTCTCGCCTGTCGGCGGGTGAACCCCCCTTTCCTGTGTCCCTGGCACTGCTTCGGACAGACACGGAGGAGAGCGGCTGTTTTTCATTTATCCATTCTCTTTATTGCTTTCGTACACACTGCAAAGTGTCGACATTAGAACTTCCAAGGTGAAATTGGCGTATGTTATGGATAGACTATTCTCAGTGTCTTCACACTTTTCGCATGAAATCTTTGAAAAATGTGCCACAAGCGTNACCGGAATGTCAGAGCATGATGTCGACTTTGGTTCCGGACCCCGTTGTGTCCAAACATTCAAAATTTTAATTTTTTTAATTGTTAATTTTTTATTTTAAATTTTTATTTTTTTTTGTTTTTGGAATGTTTTGGAATTTTTTACCATTTTTAAGAATTTTTTTTTTAACTTTAGGATTTGTTTTTATTTTTTGTGTTTTAGGTTAATGGTCAAGGGTCTTGGTTCACGTGTCTTGAGTTTTGATACTGATGGGGTAATTTGGGGAGGGGTAACACTAAACCAGTTTTAAGCGCACACCAAAAGACGGCACGTACTTTAATATTTTACGCCGATTTTGAACCCAGAACTTCTTGCACCATTAGAAGGGGCTGTACGGTCCACCTTTGGAGATTTGCCAAATTCGCTTACCCTTCTAACTGCCACAAGCAATTAGCGTGTACCCCGTAAGTAATTTTTATTAAGATTACATGCCCGAGGTGGGATGAAGCGGTAATCCTTCGGGTTGTGCGAATGTGATTTTTTTTTTCTCGCGAAACGAAAACGAAAGATATATTACGAACTTTCGGGAAACTGGAGCGAAAATGAAAAATAATTTCATAAGAGTTCAGTCTTAACGAAAATGTTACGAATTTCATTACATTTTAGGAAGTTATTCATTATAACATATTCGTTAATAACCAAACCAAAAAAAAAGTAGCATATGGAGTATTAACCACATGGGTTCTTGTGTAAATTTTTAATTTCTGTTTCAGTTATTTTGGTTGTAAAATAATGAAAACAAACAAAATGATTTACAGGCAAAAAATTTATTCTTTGGTGCACTAAATGAACATTCAATAAACACTCGAATGTTAATCAAAGTTGAGAATTTTTATTTCCTTACTTTTTTTGGCAACCAAATTTCTTACTGAAACAAAACTGAAAGTTGCCATTTTATGTTTTCGTTTCGGTATTTCTAATATTCGCGCAACCCCTAAAATTTTTACTGTCGTATAATTAAATAAAAGTGTGTAGGCTATTTAAAGTGTGTTTGCACACAAGTATAGTTCATTGTACACTGAAAGTGTGCAAGCGACCATAACAAGTTATTTGCTTAAGATCGTATTACTTGCAGCTTCCACGAGATAACAAGGTATCGACTGAAAAGTGTAGCATTCTTAAGAGTACTAGTCACCAAAGAAGTAATAATACATTTGTACGAAATGCCCTCCAACTTGTAAGCAGACAAATTGTAGACTGAAAACAAATAGATTGCATTTTTTTTATTTTGGCATGTCAAAATCACGTACAAATAAATAAATAAACAAAAAAATTATATAAAATATAACAACCGTGATTAAAAGGTCGCGTGTTAATTCATTTTGAGGTATGATATTAGGAAAATGTATTTTACGAAAAATCATAGCGTAATTTTAAATATTTCTTGAAGTAAGAAATAGTTTCTTATTTCAGCGCGAATTATTTCATTTCCGTGAGTAAGTTAGTTTATATTATTTGTACAGCCCAAAAACATTAAAATGTGATTTTTACATGCCATTATGCAAAAATAAATATGCAGTATAAATTTTTAATGCGTGGAAATATTGTAAGAAATGTCTACAAGTTGAACAGTACTTTGTAGAAATATAAAATAATGAATTTTTTCGTGTCCAACACCCTTAAGATCCTCGTGACTTGCACGAGGTGTGCACGGCGTCGTACCGCAGTCCCCGGGCGACTGGGCGTGAAGCACACTTTCCAATGGGGCGAGCACCTCATTGCCGTGCTGACACAAGACGGACGATGCTCGTTCTTTCAGCCTGCCACCCGGAGACCACCGATATTAGCACACGCATTCGAGGGTAACGGGGTGTGTAGCACGAGTGTTTGTCTCGCCTGTCGGCGGGTGAACCCCCTTTCCTGTGTCCCTGGCACTGCTTCGGACAGACACGGAGAAGAGCGGCTGTTTTTCATTTATCCATTCTCTTTATTGCTTTCGTACACACTGCAAAGTGTCGACATTAGAACTTCCAAGGTGAAATTGGCGTATGTTATGGATAGACTATTCTCAGTGTCTTCACACTTTTCGCATGAAATCTTTGAAAAATGTGCCACAAGCGTTTTATATTTCTATCAATATAAAATTATATTATTTTTAATTAAATTGGACTTTTACTTATATTATATCTATAAAGTATAATATTTAATTTATAATTAATATAATTAAAACAGGGGAAAATTAGGTGTACCGGTAATGCCGTGTAAGATATAGTTATTACGCAAAATACTATTAAATCGAGTGCGCATGAATGCGTTGCGCTCTCCCTTTGGTGTAATTGGCTAGAAGACTCTGTCAAGCTTTGCTTGCATGGTGCGGAGGAAGTGACTGAAAGCAGAACTTCAGCATGGCTTCAGAATAATTGGAAGTAACCATGAATGAAAAATATAATTCTCAGTATGTGTTTTATTGTATGTTAGTTATATTAAGATTTGAGGTAAGGCGTAGTATGTATTTATATTTTAAAAATGTGAACTTGTAAATTAAGTAAAAAATTTTCAATAAATGACTTTGATTTTAATTTTGCGTGTTTCATTACGCTGGCAGCGGCATAAAATGTATAAAGATTCTTTTTGTATATTTTTGTTAAACGAATTCAAGTGTCCTGCTTACCGTGCACTGTCAAGTTTTACGGAGTACAAACACACGATACTTGGGAATACAGAAACGAAACACTCGCTCATACCGCGGATTATAGTCGCACACGTCATCAAAATGGCGTCTCTGGCCAGTGATATGTTATAAAGCCATTGGCCAATCAGCGCCTGGTAGCTTACAAGCTGGCAACCCTACCAGTAAGGACTCCTTCGCAGCACGCAGTAGCGAATCAGACACAAGGCCCGCGTTCCCAGCCTCGCGCAGTGAATCAGCGAATGGGTACGCTACATAAAATGGATCGCCACGTCATTTTACCGGGCCGTGGTGGCTGAGCGGTTAGACTGCTCGCCTTCCACCACGGCGAACCGAATTCAATCCCCGGCCGGGTCACTCCCCGATTTTCGCAAGTGGGAATCGTGCCGGACGATGCCGCTGGTCGGCGGGTTTTCTCGGTGATCTCCCGTTACCCCGCCCTTGTATTCCGTTGCCGCTCCATTCTCATCTCGTTTCACCCTCGTCGGCTTTCAAGACCTCGTTGTTAAGAGCCGCCCAAATCTCTCTCTCATCGACGTCATTTTACATCAGAGTATTTCTTGTTGTTTGGTACAAAGGAGTATTAACGCCTACCGTTTTGGTAGTATGCAACCAGCTTCGTATTCTTGTACGAGGGGTTGAGAACAGTACGTGTCAGATGTCACAACTCAATTTTTTTTCCCCCGTCAAACTGCTTCAAATATAGATTGTCAAAAAAATTGGATTGTCATGACGTCACCATAACGTCATTGTCCCTACCATGTATGTCTGCAAAAGTTGGATGGCTCTAGTTTCCATCAATTATTTTGAAAATTGGATGGCTTCTAAAATATATTTGATGTTTGACGGGTTCAGCCAATCAGAATCGTGCATAACCACAATGGCCGTTTCCGACATTACGAAACTTTAAATCGCAAACAATTGCTGGAAAATAAATAATATTATGAGGTAATAAGAAGGGAAGCACGTGGGTAATGGAATTTCCTTTGTGACAATGTCTAAGTGGAAAGCATTCCAAGCNGCACGTGGGTAATGGAATTTCCTTTGTGACAATGTCTAAGTGGAAAGCATTCCAAGCAGAGCCCTATGTTAGGATTCGAAATAAGGTTATTTATTTTTGTTGATTTTCATTCTGCCATTAGTGACTTCCTTAGCTGTCTGATATTATTTGCTGAATTGTTGTTAGTTCTTGTACTCTACGCAGTCATACCACTGAAGCACTTACACTTCCAGAATCATCGTCTTTCCAACTTTTCCATGGCATGGTACACAAGGGAAATATGTTGCAAGCGCATGGGCTAATGATATTTTGAAGGGACTCGCGTGCAAAATTTAAATAGCTATCAACATTATTATTGGTTTCTCGAATTTTTTTTATTGATCCAAACAAGATTTTAACATTAATTGTGTTGATTAGTCCATTGAAAGCTTAAAGTCATTCGTAAATTTATGTTGACCTACTCAAATGCCCAGAAATTTTGCATCAAAATTAGTCTTGGCGTAAAGTATTTCCAATCGAACGCAAATCTAGGTTGAAAATGATTTTTTTCCCTTTTCAATTTGAAATAAATTGGTGCGTAAACCGTGCAGTTCTCATCGTATAAAAGGAGTAATCTGGGTGGGAGTTTGGCGATGCGTTGGTAGTGGACAAGCATATAAAAAAATACCCTTCTCGAAGCCTTTTAAACGTGCCCTGTTTATGCATTGGATTCCCTCCGTTAATCCTATTGCCGGCGGGCTTTTTTTTTTTTTCCTCTGCACCGCCGCAACAGGCTGCTTGAAATATAAAACTTTTATCACTCGGCTGTTTCGGTTGCCGTGAATTCCTGATTACACTTTCACTTTTTCACGTGTCGTGCATAATACATTTTTGAAGGAAAAACCCGCAGGCTTTTCGTGTGTTCTGCTTGATGCCATTTCTGTTACACGCCACTTTCTGCCATGTTTTGCTAGTTTTTTTTTTTAAGTACGATTTTTTTTTATTCAGTACATTTTAAAAATAAAAAGCGCATAAGTTCCCTTTGTCACACGTCAAGTTGTAACATTTCAGTTGAATAAGACATGTAGAAATTATTTCAGCTTTTCCAAATTTTTTAATACCTCATTCTTCTCCAAAAAATTCAATTAATGTGATTCATTTCTTCTCAAACAAATTAAAATAATCAATACTACCCGTCCATCTCAGACGAATTTCACAACATATATTTTCTCAACACAAAAATAAATAAATATTCGTTTTTGATTATTTATATTAAAATATCTTTTAGCAATATTATTATTTACGTAAACATATTATTGATTATTATTTAAATTTTTTACTTCTTGATACACACTCACACGCGTACGTTCTCCACGGTAGTGGTAAGATATCTGCTAAGTAAAATTACGTTAGGTTTTACTTCTGCCTTACTTATGTTGTCATCTGTCCTCTAATTGGCTGTCGTCTGACCTCGCCACATCTCTCAGCCAACCAGCGATGGCAAGACAAGAGGCAACTGGTATATTTTATGTCGTGCATTTGTTTAATAAACATTGTATACTTTCTACTCTCTAGGGAATAATGAATAATAACAAACCAAATTATAATACTGAATATCGTCTAGAAACAAATGNATACTTTCTACTCTCTAGGGAATAATGAATAATAACAAACCAAATTATAATACTGAATATCGTCTAGAAACAAATGCAATATTCTTATACATGATCTCTATGTCAAGAAACTATTAAAATAACCAAATATGATACTCTATTTTGTTTAACTCCTATGGTTATATCTAATTAAAATAGCTCTGACCAACGGTCAACATAACCTCTCAAAAACTGCAATGTTACGCAGTTTTTTTTTAAATACATCACTTGCCACGTTAACCTGACTTAAAATTTTACATCCCATGTTCGACACTGGACCAAACAGTCTAATAATACATCATTTTCATTGTTTCCTAAGAGTTCATTATGCTGCTTTGTCTGTGTCACTGTTGTCAACTGGTTTTTACATCTTAACGTTAATGAATTTAAGCTCAACACTACACTGGTTTAGCAGTTTTGACGAGTTTATATCCGTAAAAGCCACTTTCTTTCCTCATGAGATCGCTGAGACATTGTTATATTGGAATAAAACGTATGCCGGTCCTTCCAGGATGTTCGAAATATATTGCACGAATTCGATGCGTCGAGTAGGTTTAAGTTGTATTTCATTCCTTCGCATTAGCGCCCAACGCCCTTACTTTATTTCGGGACGCGTACAAACTTAGAAACTAAATTAGTCTAAGTTTACGTATAAGATAGAGACGCGTCTGTGGTTTGTAAGAGGATTTTATCTCGGAGTCGCGTAGTTCGAAGGTATCTCTTAGACAAGGAAATGTCTTGAAAAAATGAAAATGGGCTTTTTGTTACTATTTGGGACTTTGGTTTTACTGTGTTGGTGGACAGCAAAGATACAAAAAAGTGGTATCTCATCGTGTGATGGGCGGTTGAGGCGAGATTACTTTTGTGCAGTTGGTAAAAGGCTCTCAGTTGCCAAAAATAACAGGTTATTTTATAGCTCTGTGGTATTACATAAAATAGTAGTTTGAAAGTATAAAAATATATAGGAAATTAACATATAAAAATTTATTTTTTTCACTATACAAATTTAAAAATTATGTTTAGTTAGAAATTTTGACTACAGTTCAAATTAATTGTTGATTTCAGTAGAAGAAGTGAAAGAAATTTCATGGAAATTATTTAATTGGTTCAACCGTAATTTTTTTTACGTTAAAATTTAATTTCAAAATAGTCAGAAGTTAAACCTTAATCGCCTTCAAATGTTATGNACCGTAATTTTTTTTACGTTAAAATTTAATTTCAAAATAGTCAGAAGTTAAACCTTAATCGCCTTCAAATGTTATGCCAGACTTCAAGGAATCTTCTTTGTAGCGTTCCCAAGACTTCGAAAAATGCTTAAGCTAAAATTAAATACTGTGTTCATATAACATTTTAAAATTTGATTGACACAAAATTTAAAAATAAAATGCCCATAATTCTTTTAAAAAATTAAGGGAGAGTTATTTTTTACACTGATTTGACATTTTTATCAAATTTTTGTTGACGATTATCCTAAAATTATGAAACGCCTAAAAAACGTAGAAGAAAAATTTGCTAATGAACAGCTAATGCTCGGACTCACTCGTTAAGTTGAATTACTGGTGTTTAGCTTATTTCATTTGTTTAGAGACACTTATTTTGAAATTAAAACCATACCTTCCTTCGCAATAGACACTACGCTGGGGGCCGTGGTGGTGTAGTGGTCAGACTGCTCGCCTCCCACCTAGGTGAACCGGGCTCGATTCCCGGCGGGGCCACTCCCGGATTTTCGCATGTGGGAATCGTGCCGGACGACGCCGTTGGTCGGCGGACCTTCTCGGGGAGCTCCCGCTTTCCCCGCCCCTTCATTCTGGCGCTGCTCCATATTCGTCTCGCTTCACCTTCATCGTCTCTCAAGACATCGATGTTGCAAGCCGCCCAAATTTCTTCACTCACCAACTCACACACTACGCTGTTAGAACGTACATGCATACATTGTAAACTGTTGTCAAGTAATTGTGACGTAATTAGTGCATCATCAGTTTTAAATACGAACATATCCTCGTATTTTCACAATTAGAGGCTGATCACTGTCAACTCAGCACTTTTAAATCAACCCTTGAAAAATGTCACTGACCACATGCAAATATTTTAACGGGCCAATAGAATGGTAACGCCCAGTATATTTGGTAACTACGGAGGGAAAGTAGTTCCATATATTAATGCCGAATTAAAAGTGTAAGGTAAACATTCGTGAATACTGGGGAAAAAAAAAAAAAAAAAAAAAAATTGTTTCAGATTATTTTAATACGCGCAAGTTGAAGAATAAAGCAAATTTGTAACATATTTACTTTTCTAATAATTTTACAGTTTTACTTCAACATTATATGAATTAAGTGATCAGGCTCATGGCAATGTTAATTTAACATATGGCGGAAGAATACACGGTTTGCATAATATTATTTTAAGCAAGGTTTTCAAAAGTGCTTAGTTTACACTGAACAGCCTATACCAGATAACGTGTGACTAGAAATTAGCGATTACATTTGAAGGCATTTGTAAAATTTAAATTTTATGTAATAATAATTATTCAGCTATTTCACTGAAAAGGAAGTTATGGCAAATAAACAGAAAATTTAACTCGTCGGATGGGACCGAGCATTTTCCTTGAACTCGAGGTCAGCCGCGACATTTGTGTAACCGAAGGCGGTTACTGTTCTTCCGAGAAAGGTTCGTATAGCGCGATTGAAGTTCGAAAAATCACAGCTTAAGTATAAATAATTGTGACTGCCAACTTGAGGATTGGTTTGATAGCTCTTTCCTGGTCGGTCTATTGCCTTTGCTACACAGCCGACGGTGGCACGTAAATGAGTGGGTAGGGTGGGGATGTGTAATTTTTGCCAAATTTGAACATTATCTCTGCCCAAGATACAACAAAGATATTCCATTTTGTTTTGCTTTCCGCTCCAGTGATAAACTGCGAGTTTTCAGTGTCGTCACTCTTCAGTCTGTTGGTATGATTGAAGAGAGAATTTCTCTTATGTTGTTATTTTTTAAGAGTAACAATGCAGCATTTTGAAGAAAGAAAGAAAGAAATAATTATATTACTTTCTCGAAATAATTATATTAATTTTTAATGTCTAGCGGTAACACCCAACCCAATTATTATATACGCGCGGTGTAGCAAGCCTGGGTTTGAGTCTAATTTTGCCTGAATGCACTGTACTATTACAAATCGTCTTTGAACCTGTCGGGGACTCGGGTTGTAGTAGTGATTGTGTGTGTGTGTGTGGGGCGGAGGGNCACCCGGGAGGAGACCCCTGTCGCTGTGATAGGAAATGATGGCCGCCCACGACTGCCGTGAAGGACTCCGCCCCAAGACGGAGAGTGGTAGTTAGAGCGACGCCGGGCGACTGATCAACAAGGATGGAGGCGGGAGCGTCCGACCGCGGTGTGTCCGTAGAGGCCGAGCTCTGCGCTACTGTTGGAAACCCTGCAGTAAGGTTTACTCTACTCACGTTAGGCAATCAAAANCCGTAGAGGCCGAGCTCTGCGCTACTGTTGGAAACCCTGCAGTAAGGTTTACTCTACTCACGTTAGGCAATCAAAAGATTTAGACGCCAGGGTGCACTGATGTCGCATATGCACTTGAATTTTACGTTCTGTATGGAAAAGAATGGGACAATNGATTTAGACGCCAGGGTGCACTGATGTCGCATATGCACTTGAATTTTACGTTCTGTATGGAAAAGAATGGGACAATTGCAATTCTCATAAAATAAATATAATTGTGTAAAATCTTCCTATTTGAATTTTGTTAGAACCTGTGTAAAGAATAATTTTTGTTCTTCGCGCTAGAGTGAAATATAACGAATTATGTCCACATATTTTTTAATATTCTGTCGTAAAACAGGATCTAGCGGTGGAGGCCGAGGAGCCGGTAGCGATAAGGGCGACACTGCCACGCGCATCAAGTGCGCCATCGCAGCTAAGCGCAAGCCTCTCAATTGGCGTGCAGTGTTCTCGTCGCTCTGCGTGTACCTACGGGACTTTCAGCGGTTACCCTATTATCTTATTGGTGGAAAGTCTGTAGGAAGGTTCACCGCAGGGACCTGAGTAGTTTTGTATGTATCTGACGCGTATATTTTGAGGTGCAGAGCTTTGCAAATTCTGTCTTTANCGCAGGGACCTGAGTAGTTTTGTATGTATCTGACGCGTATATTTTGAGGTGCAGAGCTTTGCAAATTCTGTCTTTAACCATTTTGGAGCACTCTTAAATGATGTTTCTAATATGCGCGACGTCTTGAACGTACTCAACAGCCCTCGTCTGAAGTGTGTGTTCTTTTTGTAAATCGGGGCATTCAACTCACGCTTAATAGTTTTGTAGAAAGACGAGAATTTCAAAACACTGCTGGCGTTATTGGCGGGANCGGGGCATTCAACTCACGCTTAATAGTTTTGTAGAAAGACGAGAATTTCAAAACACTGCTGGCGTTATTGGCGGGAAACTAGTATTTACAGTTGTAAGCTAGCATTAAACTTTTTAAAAAGGCAAATTTGTGACCATGTTTATTACAATATTCGTGAATGTTATTCATAATAATAATACTCTCTGCAGAAAATATCAGCTTTGAATAATTATGTTTCTAAGTGCTTGTGTAATGTGAGGCTAGGTAGTAGCTATCAACAAAATGTTAAGAGGGCAGGCTTATCGCGAGTGTTCATTAGCTGAAATTAAACTTATCATGTAACTTAAGAATCATATGCACAAAATACCGCGTTCATGTCATATGAGAACAATATGTCATTGATTTGTTACGCAGAATAGAACGCTTTGGAAGGGCCGTTCTAGCAAATAATCTTTTCCTCGGGAACACGGCTGCACTTCGCGGGTCCTTTTACCTGGAGCTGTTCTCAGTTTTTTTTAACAGTGGAGCAAGAGAGCTCTAAGGGAGAAACTGGTGTGACCATCATATCCTTCCTTAGTACCATGTCCTTCACTTAACTAGCGTCTTGCACTGTGTAGCGTAAAACTGACGGAGTTCAAACAGCTACCCTATAATTCATCATACAAATGCATGCTACGAAAGTGCTTCTGTTTCTAGGAATTTTTACACTAAAATATTGGTCATGAAAAACGTTCATTTTATTTGTTTCACTGAAATAAAAATAGAATGTCGAGAAATCGACACGTATATACATGTAGCGTCTCATCCAGTTTCCACAGTAGAAATGTCGGTATTTTTGCTATGAAAGGACTTTTAAACCACATACGTGTAAATTTTTAAAGAGGCCTTTTCTGTTTGGGATTTTTTCACTTGAGTCGACGAAGGATACACGTTTGACCTTTAGATTGGTGTCAAAATCTCGCCATGATGACNTGGGATTTTTTCACTTGAGTCGACGAAGGATACACGTTTGACCTTTAGATTGGTGTCAAAATCTCGCCATGATGACCGCAAACATAATTCACACGTAGTCGCTAAATAATATGTTCCTTCTACATTAATGTTTCTGAAAAAAAAAATTGTACCTACAACTACGATTTGGAAGCATCCGCTTTAGTTATTTGCAAGCCCAAAAAATACACATCGTACAGGCTACACAGAAAATTCTCGACTGACGTGACATATATTTATCCTAGGCTACAAATAATGAATTACTAAATTTTACTCTGTAGGAAGAATATCGCCTGTTGGCACCTGNTGGGATTTTTTCACTTGAGTCGACGAAGGATACACGTTTGACCTTTAGATTGGTGTCAAAATCTCGCCATGATGACTGCAAACATAATTCACACGTAGTCGCTAAATAATATGTTCCTTCTACATTAATGTTTCTGAAAAAAAAATTGTACCTACAACTACGATTTGGAAGCATCCGCTTTAGTTATTTGCAAGCCCAAAAAATACACATCGTACAGGCTACACAGAAAATTCTCGACTGACGTGACCTATATTTATCCTAGGCTACAAATAATGAATTACTAAATTTTACTCTGTAGGAAGAATATCGCCTGTTGGCACCTGNCTATATTTATCCTAGGCTACAAATAATGAATTACTAAATTTTACTCTGTAGGAAGAATATCGCCTGTTGGCACCTGAACTGCGTTGCAGCATCTTTGAGACACTTACAAAACCAACGTGATCCATTCGCCTTCTGGTTTGTTATGAAAAGAACTCGCGCACACTGAGAGAAATGCCAACAAAATATTAGTTTTGTATAGGGTGAAAAATATATATTTTGTTGACCCGACAAAATATTTTTGTTGAGTAAACAAAACATGAAGAGCGACAAAATTAATTTTGTTCATATAATAGAATACAAGTTTGAATAAAAAAACCTGTGTGTCGGGTCAAAATAAATTAGACTGTTGAACAAACTATTTAATTTAATCAGTAGTTTATATTTTTTGGTCACTCATTTGATTGCCTTCGTTTGAAAATACAGTTCGATATTTTGTTAACATTTTTTGTGACAATTAGTATAGTAGCAGTGTTTGTTAGAGCACTTGTTGATTGCCTGATAATGGTATAAACATCCTAATAAAACAAGTCCAACAGGATACTAAACAGTGACTGTAAGACTTGAAATGTTTATTTTCGCATGTTGTCCAGTATTCGTTCATTTGTGTATTTCAAAACACTCCGACTTCATCTGCAGTCTCTGTAGCTGTGGTTCATAAGACATAGCACTCGGACGCGGATCTGATCTACACTCTAAGAAATTATTTGTATATTTATCATATCAGTGTATACGTACAGTGACCAAGCGCGAATGGTAAATTATTTTCCCATACATNATCTACACTCTAAGAAATTATTTGTATATTTATCATATCAGTGTATACGTACAGTGACCAAGCGCGAATGGTAAATTATTTTCCCATACATGCATGGTAACGTTCCTACAGTTGCTCAGGAAACAGTCAGATGCGTAGAGAAGTTTCCTACTTTGTACAGTAGCAATGCTAAACATTCCCATTATTTCAGCCCGACATGTAGTATTATTCCCATACACTCTACACTAGATTAAAAACATCCATTACAGTTTAGGAAATTTATGAGAAATGTTTTTACAGTGTAGGTTTTAATCTTGGTCAGGCATCCAGATATTTTTATATTAGCCGAAACCTTTTAAGTGCACGTAGAGGCAAACAAATCTTAGGTTGATTCAACCAAATCTATGTTTGCGGTAACTAAATAACAACAAAATAATTTGGGTTACAACAACCAAATATTTCATTGCCCCTATACAAACGATTAATTTGGTTGCACCAAACTATGCGGCAATACAATTGCACGTCATTTTGAAATTGGCTCTTATTCCGCAGCCCTTAGGCAAATCCGTAAAACGTATATTCAGAGATCTGTCAGAAAAGCATAATAACTGAATTTGTGCGAAGCGTTTTGCTGACAACTGCGTTGAACTTTGTAACAAACTTTCCTCGGATAAAGTTTAAAGTTCAACGCTTTAAATTTCTGCAGGACGGGAAGATTGCTAATCAGTTTATTGCCATGAACGTGGAGGTTGTAGGGCATTTGTTTTCGCTATCGTAGTTCCTCTCAGTGCTCAACTTCTGTGCATTAAAAGTGAAAAATATCCCCAGGTAGATGGATGGCTTCTTACGGGTGTTGGTCACCGAAACATTCATTATTTCGTATTTTACCAAATAATGTTCTACTTGAAGATAATACGTACAAGTACTATTTATTCACATAAAAAAATTAGATTTCATAGTTTTTGCATATGGCATGTCAAAATCACAATTTTAATATTTTTGGGGCGTACAAATAATAAAAATAAACTCATTTACCGAAATAACATCATTCACATTGAAATAAAATACCACGACTTACTTCAAGAAAACCTTTAATCAAACCATTAAATATTCTCGAAATTTTAAAAAATTACAAAAAATTAACAAAATTTTGCATTTTTTTAAATTTGTAGTGGTCTGTGTTTTTGTAAAATAAATTTTGATAATCATACCTTAAAATGAATTAAGTCATGCTGACNATTTTAATATTTTTGGGGCGTACAAATAATAAAAATAAACTCATTTACCGAAATAACATCATTCACATTGAAATAAGATACCACGACTTACTTCAAGAAAACCTTTAATCAAACCATTAAATATTCTCGAAATTTTAAAAAATTACAAAAAAATAACAAAATTTTGCATTTTTTAAAATTTGTAGTGGTCTGTGTTTTTGTAAAATAAATTTTGATAATCATACCTTAAAATGAATTAAGTCATGCTGACGNAAATTTGTAGTGGTCTGTGTTTTTGTAAAATAAATTTTGATAATCATACCTTAAAATGAATTAAGTCATGCTGACGTTCCAGTCACCTTGGTCAGAATTTCCGTAAATGATTTTAGTTTATTATATTTGTACATCCTAAAAACACTAAAATTGTGATTCTGGCACGCGTTGAGGCAAAAACTATGCGATCTCTTATTTCTCATGCGAGGGACGAGTATGTCTACAAATTGAACGGTAACTCGTAGAAATATAAACTAATGAGTATTTTTTGTGACCAACACACTTACGAGTGCATGGGCACTGTAGTTTTTTTTTACGCGTTCGAGGCACGGAAGGAAGGGAGCAAGCAATACGGGCGACACTCGCACACACGCCTAGCGCCTCATCGCTCCTTCGCGCAAGGCGTGCGCAGTATTCCCGTAGGTGTGCTATAACTATGAAAGTTGGACGTGTAACAGTGGGACATTATTACACGCAATGACACCCGCACATTAACGTACATCCGTTTGGTTCTACTTTTCGCATACTTCTTAAGGAAACCGCTCAGGCAAGCTCTTAAAAATCCGATCTTTTTTATATTTTCACGATTATTTTTCTTTGAATACGCTTAAGGCTCCCGCCTACCTGGCGCTTTTTTTTTTCCTTCAAAGTTTGAGGGGCCGAGAGGCGCGGGAGCGATAAGGGCGACAATGCCCCGCGCATCAAGAGCGCCGTCGCCACTAAGCGCAAGGCTCTGAACTGGAGTGAAGTGTTTTAGTCGCACTGTTGGTTCGTATGGGACTTCCAGCGGTGACCCTATTATTTTACTGGCGGAAAGTCTGTGGAAGGTTCAATGCAAGGCCCTTGAGAAGTTTTGTATGCATTTGGTACGTATATTTTGAGATACAGCACTTTGAAAAAAGCCGTTTTTAGCTGTTTTGGAATACTCTGAAATGGTGTTTCTAACGTGCGTGACATTTTGAAAGTTACTCAACAGCCCTCGTCGGAAGAGTGTGTTCTTTTCGTAGAACCGCACGTTGGACGCACGTTTATTAGTTTCGGGGAGAAACGTGTTTTTCAAACACTCTGCAACGCAGTTCAAGCACCACGTAGGCGAAAGTCTTAATGTGATAAAAAACTGATTAAATTTATTTTTTAGCTTTTCTGGCTAAAAGTATTATTCCTAGAATATCATATGTTTACCGAGGTATGCGTAACCGTGAAAACAGCTAATGAAACGAAAAAAAAATCAGGACTATCGACTCTCAACTTCTGCTTCCTGTCTCCTACACCTAAATTCGCTCCGAGATAGAGCAGTATTCACACACGCAAGGGAACTTCCAACGCTTATTCAGTGCCGGTGCTCTTTAGTCGGTGGCGCTCAGTATGCAATTATAGTTCAATTAGGTCACGTGCTACCCCGCGTCCTTTGGGGGCTAATTAGAGTGGCTTGTGGAAAGCGCGGGATGTCACCCAGGACGCATTTCCCTGATGGCGTTCGAGTCGCGGGCACGTTCGCAGCAACGAGAGGCAAACGTGCTTCCGTGGCGACATCTACGCCGCGCGAGGTTGCGACGTAGACATCTCCCGGCGGAAGGGGTTCTGGGTTCGAATCCCACGTGTGAGCTGTTGAGGCTGTTTCGTTGTTTTTAGCTGGCCACCTAGTTAGTCGAGAGACGTAGAAACGAGGCCGGAATACACTCCAACGAAAAATTTAGATCACATCTACCGATGGTTGTGTGGAATCCTGACAGTTAATTCTTTCTTTGCAGCTTGTAGTGTTTACTGAAAAACTGAAATAGTCTGGAAGTATCTCTCTGAATGGATTATTGCTATAAGAAAAGTACTTATCTAAGTCAAATTCAAGTGCAACGTAAGAAGATACATTCGATGTAGGCATATATATATATATATATATTTGTGCAGAAATTTCTGAAGAGTTGTAAAACGTCCTAATGTATTCTTTTTAAGGATAAATTAAAATTAGATGAGGTTAGATGTGGAATGGGATTATTAAATTATCGTTTCCTTGATTTTATTACGAAACTGCCGTTGTAGAAAATAAAAACGTTATNTTTGTGCAGAAATTTCTGAAGAGTTGTAAAACGTCCTAATGTATTCTTTTTAAGGATAAATTAAAATTAGATGAGGTTAGGTGTGGAATGGGATTATTAAATTATCGTTTCCTTGATTTTATTACGAAACTGCCGTTGTAGAAAATAAAAACGTTATTTTCAAAATCACTGAAAATTAAAATTACGCCACTCCCGAAAAATCCTGCAAAGAGTCTTCTCCGCTTATTTTTATGTTCTGGCATTTAAGTCCTTTAATTTTTTGTCCATCAGGATGAAAATATTTGAAAAATAAGGCATTGTATGGATATTAGGTTGAAAATACGTCTTTTTTGTTATGCTTAAATTTTACTTGTGTATTTAGTAATATTTCTATTAGTATAATAATGAGTCTACTATAAACTGCATTTAAATACTTTATTATATTACAGTAATATTTGCATTAAAAAAAAACTATTTCAGATGATTTTTTTCAACAGTGTAAGAATTTATTAAAATTGGTAAGTCCAATATGAAAATACAGCTATTTTTAAAATGGTTGTGAACACAACTATGCCTCAAATACCTCTTGAAATGGGCCTTGTGTCTGACTGGCTATTGGGCGCCGTGAAAGGTGCCTTATTAGCTGGGCTCCAGGTTGGCGCGTAGGTTATCAGGCGCTGATTGGCGAACGGCGTTCCAACATGTTGCTGGCCAGTGACGCCATTTTTCTGGCATGTGCGGCTGAAGGTCGCTGTGTTAGCAGCTATTTCTCCTGTGTATTATGCACTGAAGAGCCAAAAAAACTGGTATAGGTGTGTGTATGCAAATAACAGAAGTATGGAACCAATGAGAGTAACGCGATGCGGTCGGCAGCTAGATCGGTTACTGCTGCTACAAAGGCAGGTTATCAAGATTTAAGTGAGTTTTAACGTGATGTTATAGTCGGCGCACGAGAGATGGGACATAGCATCACCGAGGCAGCGATAACATTTGGATGTTCGCGTACGACCATTTCACGAGTGTACCGTGAATATCGGGAATCCGGTAAAACATCACGTCTTACACACTGCTGCGGCCGGAAAAAGATCCTGAAAGAACGGGACAANTACACACTGCTGCGGCCGGAAAAAGATCCTGAAAGAACGGGACAAACGACGTCTGACGAGAATCGTTAAACGTGACAGACCTACAACCCTTTCTCAAATTGGTGCAGATTTGTGGACTGCCCTGCAGGATTCATGGTATGAATTGCCTCCTGCATACCTTCAGACATTAGTCGAGTCCATGCCACGTCGTCTTGCGGCACTTCTGCACGC
>NQII01005133.1:81772-124647 GCA_002778355.1 Clitarchus hookeri | reverse complement strand
TGGATAGCGCTCCACGCCGTGCTGGCAATTACCTCGCTGTTTAATAACCTCCCAAGATTACAGTGTGACGCGCCGGCAAGTTTCGAGGTTTCTAGTACCAGAGTCCGGCGTTCCTCCACCCCTCTGGACCACCCCAACCCCAGCCCTTTATCCCGTGCACGTACCCAACGGGGTGGCCTTGTCTGTGGATGTGCATGGTAAAATAATGTGGCCTGTCTGCAACGTTGTGACACACACAACATTGGCAAACCTAACCTGTCAAAATTAAAATTAAACCATTGTATCACAGCATGTTGATATTTAGCATGACAGTTTTGCTTCATTAGTTATTATTTTCATTTTGTTACGTACTTCACATTNTCACAGCATGTTGATATTTAGCATGACAGTTTTGCTTCATTAGTTATTATTTTCATTTTGTTACGTACTTCACATTCAAAAAAATAAGAAAACCAACATGCATGCAAACAAACTTCAGTTTAGGCTCACTTTCAGATCATGCGCAGACGTTTAGTAATGCAGTAGTTATTTAAAAGCTGTTAAATTTTGGCTGGACAGCTATAATCACGTCATTGGTTTTTTTTTTTTTTTTACTATTTTTTCGTCCATTGTTTGGCAATACACCATTTTAAATTCCTTGATTTTCTTATTTTGTTACTTACGACAACCACGACATTAGAACAATTCTTCATAATCAGACATACCTCGTGGCCAACATAAGAGAAACATTATTCTCTGCACTGATTTGTACAGCGTGTGAGCAATCGGGTCTCCTTTTCCTTTGGACCTTAAAGGTTAGGGGAACAGGAGTAAATTCCAGAGCAACATACGGTATGCACAGCGCCCAACACTAGTTTTATTCAGCCACAAAGCCACATATGGCATTTTAGCCACTTCAGTCGTTAGAGTAATCCATGCTGTGCACACCGGCCAGATCCCATCGAAGTCTGGTGCCATACTATAATATGGCACTACCGTGCTTTAATTGGCTGCAGTTAAATGCAACGTAAGAGAAACAACTATATTCTCAATAGTTTAAGGGTTGGCCAAATGACGACACCACGCACAAGTTAGAAGTAACCGCTGCTGTCCTGAAGGCAGAGATCGCATTGTGTCGCAAGCTGGTGTATGCCTTTCTCAAAGAAAGCCTTGGGCCATAAGAGCAAACAGTTCTTCACAGTTCACTTCACTTCGGTCTCTGATTCAATCTTCCATCTTTTCAGATGCTTTTTGAGGAAACCAAACACGCGAAAGTCACACTGTGACAGATCAGGACCGCGAGCCGGATGTTCCAGTACTTCTCAGCGAAATTGGAGGAAAAAAAAAAAAGGGAGTTGTTTGCTGGGAATCACATGGGCATACATTATCGTGGCAACAACACAACACCCGTACTCAACATACCAGGATGTTTGTTCTTTATGGCACAACGCAGACATTGCAATGTCTCACAGTAGGCCTGGCTGTTGACATTGGTTTCGTGTTCAAGGAACTCAATCAGGAAAGTTTCTTGGTCATCAAAGAAAATGATTANGCCTGGCTGTTGACATTGGTTTCGTGTTCAAGGAACTCAATCAGGAAAGTTTCTTGGTCATCAAAGAAAATGATTAGCAATTGACATCACCTCCCCTATTCTTGGTCCAACTTAGAATTTCTTCGGCAAAGTGCGCGATACCTTGGCCGATGATCAACGGCATGAACAATTAAATATCGGCATCACTCCCGGCCGTATTGCAAAGGTGGAACGACTAGTCAAAGGTGATCGTCGACTCACCTTACGGCGTATGGCATGTCAACGGAGTGTCAGCCGTAGGAGCATTTGGATGATTGTGCATGTCAGGCTGGGGTACAGGAAAGTTTGCGCTCAATGAGTAGTGAAAATGTTATCAGAGGAAGAATCTGCGAATGGTCCTCTCACTTCAGTTTTTGTTGCGGTATCACCAGGACTCCGCGATGTTGACGGGGCTAGTAGCGGGAGAGGAAACATGACACCATCATGTTGAANTGCGGTATCACCAGGACTCCGCGATGTTGACGGGGCTAGTAGCGGGAGAGGAAACATGACACCATCATGTTGAACCTGAGACGAAGCGATCCAGCATGCGTTGGAAATAGCCTGCATAATCACCGCCAAAGAAATTCAAAGTTGGACCAAGAGCAGGGGAGGGCATGCCAACCATCTTCTTAGATGACCAAAGAAGACCACTGTTGAGTGAGTTTCTTGAACACTGTCAACAGTTAGGCGTACTGTGAGACATTGCAACATCTGCGTCGTGCCGTAAAGAAGAAACGCCCTGGGATAATTACTGCGGATGTTGCGTCGTAGCACGATAATGCTCGCCTACATGTGTCCGAGCAAACAATTCTTCTCTCCAGATTTCGCTGGCAAGTACTGAAACATCCCCCCTACAATCAGGATCTGTCACCCTGTGACTTTTACGTGTATGGTCTCCTCAAAAATCACCTGAAAAGATGGAGGTTCGCATGAGACACTGAGATGAAGGACACTGTGTAGGATTGGTTGCTCTTCGGATCCAAGGCCTTCTTTGAGGAAGGCATACACCAGTTTGCGACACAACGGGATTTCTGCCTTCGGGAGCACGGCGGTTACTTCTAACTGGTGCATGTATTGTGTCGTCAGAGATACTCGTCACCTTTTCATTTGACCAACCCTCGCAGTGCTATGTAAGTGCGATATTAGTGTAATGAAAGTCTCACAACAGGTGTGAGATAAAAATGTGCAGGTTGCCCATTGAACACTTATTTTAATGTCCTTGCTTAGTTCTTTCTTTCTGCATTTTGCGTATCCTTCCACCATATGTAAACATAAATATTGTCTACGCAATCAGACGGTNTCACAGCATGTTGATATTTAGCATGACAGTTTTGCTTCATTAGTTATTATTTTCATTTTGTTACGTACTTCACATTAAAAAAAATAAGAAAACCAACATGCATGCAAACAAACTTCAGTTTAGGCTCACTGTCAGATCATGCGCAGACGTTTAGTAATGCAGTAGTTATTTAAAAGCTGTTAAATTTTGGCTGGACAGCTATAATCACGTCATTGGTTTTTTTTTTTTTTACTATTTTTTCGTCCATTGTTTGGCAATACACCATTTTAAATTCCTTGATTATCTTATTTTGTTATTTACGACAACCGCGACATTAAAACAATTCTTCATAATCAGACATACTTCGTGGCCAACATAAGAGAAACATTATTCTCTGTGCTGATTTGTACAGCGTGTGAGCAATCGGGTCTCCTTTTCCTGTGATCTTAAAGGTTAAACAGGAGTAAATTCCAGAGCAACATACGGTGTGCACAGCGCCCAGCAGTAGTTTTATTCAGCCACAAAGCCACATCTGGCATTTTAGCCTCTTCAGTCGTTAGAGTAATCCATGCTGTGCACACCGGCCAGATCCCATCAAAGTCTGGTGCCATACTATTATATGGCACTACCGTGCTTTAATTGGCTGCAGTTAAATGCAACGTAAGAGAAACAACTATATTATCAATAGTATAAGGGTTGGCCAAATGACGACACGCACAAGTTAGAAGTAACCGCTGCTGTCCTGAAGGCAGAGATCGCATTGTGCCGCAAGCTGGTGTATGCCTTTCTCAAAGAAAGTCTTGGGCCATAAGAGCAAACAGTTCTTCACAGTGTACTTCACTTCGGTCTCTGATTCAATCTTCCATCTTTTCAGATGCTTTTTGAGGAAACCAAACACGCGAAAGTCACACTGTGACAGATCAGGACCGCGAGCCGGATGTTCCAGTACTTCTCAGCGAAATTGGAGGAAAAAAAAAAAAGGGAGTTGTTTGCTGGGAATCACATGGGCAGACATTATCGTGGCAACAACACAACACCCGTACTCAACATACCAGGATGTTTGTTCTTTATGGCACAACGCAGACATTGCAATGTATCACAGTAGANCCAGGATGTTTGTTCTTTATGGCACAACGCAGACATTGCAATGTCTCACAGTAGGCCTGGCTGTTGACATTGGTTTCGTGTTCAAGGAACTCAATCAGGAAAGTTTCTTGGTCATCAAAGAAAATGATTAACAATTGACATCACCTCCCCTATTCTTGGTCCAACTTAGAATTTCTTCGGCAAAGTGCGCGATACCTTGACCGATGATCAATGGCCTGAACAATTAAATATCGGCATCACTCCCGGTCGTATTGCACAGGTGGAATGACTAGTCAAAGGTGATCGTCGACTCACCTTACGGCGTACGGCATGTCAACGCGGTGTCAGCCGTAGGAGCATTTGGATGATTGTGCATGTCAGGCTGGGGTACAGGAAAATTTGCGCTCAATGAGTAGTGAAAATGTTATCAGAGGAAGAATCTGCGAATGGTCCTCTCACTTCAGTTTTTTTGCGGTATCACCAGGACTCCGCGATGTTGACGGGGCTAGTAGCGGGAGAGGAAACATGACACCATCATGTTGAACCCGAGACGAAGCGATCCAGCATGCGTTGGAATCAGCCTGCATCATCTCCACCAAATAAATTCAAAGTTACACCAAGAGAAGGGGAGGGCATGCCAACCATCTTCTAAGATGACCAAAGAAGACCACTGTTGAGTGAGTTTCTTGAGCACGGGGCCACTGCCAACAGTTAGGCGTACTGTGAGACATTGCAACATCTGCGTCGTGCCGTAAAGAAGAAACGCCCTGGGATAATTACTGCGGATGTTGCGTCGTAGCACGATAATGCTCGCCTACATGTGTCCGAGCAAACAATTCTTCTCTCCAGATTTCGCTGGCAAGTACTGAAACATCCGCCCTGCAATCAGGATCTGTCACCCTGTGACTTTTACGTGTATGGTCTCCTCAAAAATCGCCTGAAAAGATGGAGGTTCGCATGAGACACTGAGATGAAGGACACTGTGTATGATTGGTTCCTCTTCGGATCCAAGGCCTTCTTTGAGGAAGACATACACCAGTTTGCGACACAACGGGATCTCTGCCTTCGGGACCACGGTGGTTGCTTCTAACTGGTGCAGGTATTGTGTCGTCAGAGATACTCGTCACCTTTTCATTTGACCAACCCTCGCAGTGCTATGTAAGTGCGATATTAGTATAATGAAAGTCTCACAACAGGTGTGAGATAAAAATGTGCAGGTTGCCCATTGAACACTTTTTTAATGTCCTTGCTTAGTTCTTTCTTTCTGCATTTTGCGTATCCTTCCGCCATATGCAAACATAAATATTGTCAACGCAATCAGACGGTACTGTGAATTTGTTACAAAAAAAAAAATTCCCTATAATACCAATTGTGGGAGTATCTCTTCTTAAGTCTCTAAATAGTATAACACAAAGTCGCTTATCCGCGTCTGTCTGTGTATTCGCTTAGTACTTCTAAACTACTTGATGGATTTTGACGCGGTTTTCAATATCATTTAGAAAATTTCTTGAGGAAGGTTTTGGTGTACAATTCATTTATATTTAATGCAAGGATAGTAGAGAAATGTCGAACCCTTTGTAATCAAGTCGTAAAAAACAGCTTTTAGGGCGCTTACATGGCTTACGCTGACTAAAACAAAATATATACATCAAAGTTATGTACTACAGAATTGTAGCTCTCAAAAGGTCTACAGAAAAGTCCGCAAAAGCATATGTTTATCTTTTAAGGATGACCCACAGTAACCATTTTTGTCTTTCAAAGTATCGCTGTAAAAACTAAATTGTTACCGGGCGAAGCCGGGCCAGTTCACTAATTGGGTATAAAGCTTAAATTAATGAAAAAAAGAAACCAGTTTTAAATGAAACAAATGTAAAAATTACTACTCGTTCCTTTATTTGCAGCCACCATTATGATACCTTCGTCGATCAATACGTGCAGTTACGTGCAGATTTTCAAAGGTTGAATTCAAAAGTATTCGGTCAATCGTAAATCATCTCTATCATTGTAATTACATTCATAGAATTTATTTCGAAAACTAGCTTTCTGTGGGATGTTTATTAATTACACAGTTGTAATTATTTGAACTTTAATTGACTCTTTTATTACCTTTATCACTGTCCTGAAATATATCATTTTGTCTTGTTTTAAACTAGTGGCTTATTTTGTAAATAATTACTTAAAAACAGAGTTTTGAATGAGTATGTGTCACTGCGTGTTAAATATACACTTAAAACAAATATTCTTAATTTGACGTTTCCGGCATTGTCTAGTTAATACACACTTATTTTTAGCAGATGAAAAACTTTAAACTGCGTAATTTTTTGTGCACGAACTCCACTAAATCACAATTATTATTATATCCTTTTGGCGAACCACAAAAACGAAAAAGAGAACATACACAAATATTAAACACTTTATTTATACTTATATGTTTTTTAGTATGGTTTATAAATTTACAAACGATGCTGTAAACTTCCACGTATGAAACATAATTTTATTATTTTAATCGTTGCGTGTGTATATGTATGTGTGTGTCTGTGTGTGTTTCCAAAGATTTATACTATGACATCAGTTCTCAAGACCCTGATGTTAAGAGCCACCTAAATCTCTTCACTCACCTAACTTATACACGCTTTTCAATATGTAAAAATCAAATTATGTGGCGAATACCAGAACGGTTCCTTAATACAAGCCATGACTGACTTATTCTCTGCTCAGATTCTCCGAGCATCTGATTCCGTCTG
The DNA here is from genome assembly GCA_002778355.1 of Clitarchus hookeri. Lineage (NCBI taxonomy): Eukaryota > Metazoa > Arthropoda > Insecta > Phasmatodea > Phasmatidae > Clitarchus > Clitarchus hookeri. Next base: position 117,986 of record NQII01005133.1, on the reverse strand, counting down.
TAATGATTACGCTGTTGGAGATACTGATGCCATTAAAATATTGTAACATGTCTAATGATTAAAATTTTATGTTAGGTCGTTTGTTTACCTTTGCATAATACAACCATTGATTCAACTTCTGACACGTGTGCAATCGTGTGGCAAAGGTGTTCTGTCTGGTTTTGCGGTCAAAGCGACGTTTACACTCGCTTGTGGCTTGATGAGACAAAAAATGGGAGAAAGGCTGCAGACGGCTTTGTGTTGGAGGCGCCATTTGTGGTAGTTTGTCTCTAGAGTGCTTTGTGGATGCCTGCGTTGGCGACGGGAAGGTACACTCGTCAAACAAAACTTTGCGCAGCAACAAAGAACTGATGGAGTCAAACAAAATTTTACTATAGGCTGTGCACGGTTATTTAAGCATTTTTAATAGCATTGCTGAAGAACTACTTTTCTCTTCATACTGTATCCTTCCGCTGTATGTAAAATTTACGTTGCCTTGTCTCTCATTATTTTATTCACTCATCTATCAGTGAAGGTGTGAAATTGCTAGGAATATAAATATTTTAGAAACTTGCAAATTCGCATTCTTGTATATAAAACAAATTTGATTGGCCAAAAAACTAAAAATTACACCCGTAATACAATGTCAAGTCTCAGGACTAGTTTACTTAATTTGATACCAACTTAGCTGGGAGCTTGCATGCCAGAGTGCACGGTAGTATAAATGCAGTAAACGGGCAGTAATTTCTTTCAAAAGTTGGTTTCAGAATTGCTCCCTTTACCGTGAACAGCTTATAAATTTATAAATTAATGGTATGAATGAAAGAGAAAATGTATTGCAATGTCGTATTAAGGCAGTGTATTAAGTACAGTAAAAGGGTAACTTTAGTACCTCGTCAGACCGCCTCGTGCCTAGTTAAATACGCCGATAGTTACCGTCGAGCATGAAATTAAACAAACGTCATATGTTATCCTGGTACAGATTTGCCCCTCCAAAACCACGGTAACGTCAACATAAGGTAACACATGCGATCGCAGGGATGTCTTCAACGTATAGTTGTGCTTGCAATGACCCACTTATCACTCACTGCAAGTGGCGAACGATGGTCATATTCAGTGTTTCCCCAGACCGTCATGTCAGTAGTAGGGCATGTGTGCCGCTGTACATTGAGGCGGGAATAACAGCGTTCTACTGCGGTCCTTCAAAAACTGGCACGGTGGCCATCCGCTCCCAAAGAAGAAGCGGTATCCTTCGCTAAATGTAGCAACGTCGCTAAACATTCCACCTTGCTTTCTGCTGGCTTCATCGCACACGAAAGGACAACAGCGTTGAGTTGTTAATAGCGTAACATGTAAACATCGTAGGGACTGCATATCCACCGGCGATAGGCTCTGGAAGTTATTCTGGTAGAGATAGCCTACGCTGATATAGTGAAGAAGTCCGAACAGCGTAAATAACGAACGATTCGGCGCTCTGTGCGCATGTTTCGCTCAGCTCTATTATCCCGCCTCCCAAACTCCGCCCGTTGTTCTTAAGGCGGTCTAGTGAACTTACCGGCATGGCTACTGCTCATTAATCACGCCTATTGAAACTGTCCAAACCATGTAGTTTAGCACAATGTTTATATGTAACTAGTAGCTGTAAGATGTTAGTATACTTAATCTGACTAAGTTGTAATGCAACTACGATTTATTCTTTTTTTTTCTTTTTTAAGATATAGTTTCGTGTGAAACCAAACTTACAAAAAAAAGAGGCACGGGCACTAAATTTTTTGAGCATATGGCTTTGGCAGTTATTTTGGCCATTTGTGTGCCAGTGTTGAGAACATGCGCAGAAGATAAAACNGTTTTGAGCATATGGCTTTGGCAGTTATTTTGGCCATTTGTGTGCCAGTGTTGAGAACATGCGCAGAAGATAAAACTTAGTGTGCCTCATCTTGACTCTGCAGTGTGTTTACGCCATTACGAAGAGCTATTTAAAAGTTGAATTAAAGCATGATCGGTTGAAATAAGTTATTCGTGCAAAACAATCGCATACTAATTATTTAAATGTAAAAATTAAACGATTGTGGTATTTTTTATTAAAATTGTGGAAATACTTTTTTGTGAATAAAATTAATTTTTATATTCAATGAACGTTCTAAATTCTTTATGCGTATTGTCACTGTTTGTTGTTTAACAATGTTTGTCGTGTTTATAATAACATTACTTTTGAGCACAACAGGCGTTGTGTTATTTACGAAATCATAAATTAACTGTTTTGCAACCTTTTTTTTTTTTAACAAGCGTTTGTGTTTGCGCGATCGCACGAATTGGTTGCCGAATTATTTCTACATGGTGCGCACATTTTTATGGCAATGATTGTACTTGCAGTGCAGGGGAACAATGAAAGGTTTCCACTGAAGAGGACTGTGGCAGTGCGGGCAGTACGGCCACTCCGTGTTAATCACTGCATTTATGCTCGCTCCCCCGACCATTATGAAAAGAGCAGGGAGTTAAAATATGGAANTGGTGCTGTAGTGTCCTTGTGCGTTCCTTTAGGAGCGCCGTGCTGTGCCCACAATAGGAGCTGTTTTGCTGCGTCACAAGGGGAATGCAAGGGGATGGCTCCTGCTATTGTTGGAAACGGCGGCTTAATGGTGCGACAACTTGGCCGTCAATAAGGGTCGATACGATAGGAAGTTCCAGCAATATCTCACGTCGGCGATCGTCCGAACACAGTCATCTCAGGTGTCGTCAATGGCTCTTCTCTTCCCCACAGCTTCGTAAACAACAAATAATAGTTGTTTGTGTTATAGAAGAGCGCCATCGTTTAGATAAAAAGAGGTTGACATCAAATCGCTGAACTGATTTCATGAAGGTTAAAGTACTGCACATATTTACAGTGTTGTTTGGTACAATTCGTCGAATCTTAACAGTTAAATTGAAAATTAGATACGGCTGCTCTCATGATCATAATATTATGATATAATTTACAAAAAATAATTATAACTTGTCTAATACTCACCATATAAAAAAAGAAACAAAACATATCTTTAAAAGAGAGAAGAGAAAACTTTATATGTTTATTTGTTTATCTGTTGTTATGGCAAGATAGAAAAAAAATATAACTTTTGTTATTAAATATTTACTATTGTGTTATTTCTTTCCTCAATTATAGCCCATGAACAATATAATATTTTAACGATAATGTTGTGTTGATAACAAAAAAATTAATAAACGTTCTGAACAACACCTTAAGTGTACCTACCATATATATTTTTATTTATCCCCTTTTGTAATAAGTTAAACAGGAGCACGCCCATAATTTCTGCTTTTTCTAAAAAAAAAACCCAGTCTACATAGGAATCTAGCTAGATCCCACCTTCCTTATATGTGCCATCCTTGTGTTATAACGAGAGTACCTATGGGTGCTCAAGATTGCGACACGAAGGTGCTACATAAGAAGGTGCTACATAAGAAGGCGCCCACACGTAGTGTGGGGGTCCGAGCGTATTATGAACGTGGGCCATAATTTAAATAAGTAAATATTAATTGCTTTAAAGTTTGATGATCTAAATCATGAAATTACTTGAGAACTCGAGAAAAAATACTTTGCTAACTTGACTTTACCTTACGAATTTCATAGGTCGAAAATTCTATAAATACACATTGAAATGTTGTAACTGATAATGTGTACTGAAGCAGCATCTAAATATCTGTGCTAGGTCTTTACTGCACAAGTTTCTGTCTACTCATCTTCTATGGATGAGGTCCGCATTTACTGTTAACCAAATGCTGATCTGCACAGACAGAAAGTGGGCCCCATGCCAGTACGCCAGCTACTGTCGTGTAGTTGGAATACCCCACGCCAGCACGCATAGTGCCTGGTGTGTCGACTAGTACTCCAACCGGGCTTTACAGACACTTGTTACTACCAAATACGACTTTATAAACTATTTCCTCTGATAACTAATTGAAGCTCTTTACCCACACCCCTTATTCCAAAGTGATAACAGCTTAATAAAGTTTACTGACATACACGCTGTAGTGACATAACCACAATATAAATAATATATGTGTGGAACTTGTATTATGTCTCAAAACTGATTTTTCCTAAAAAAAATTTCCTCTGCGTGTCCCCTTTAAATTCCTTCCAACTTGTTCTCCGCAGCTAAGCTTGAGAAAATGCACGCGTATCATAATATGTGCGAACTGCATTAAAAAGAATCGCCTTTAAGTTCTGTTCCGCAGAACTTCGGGGCGTGACAAACTTGTCCCTTGGTGGCAGAATAGCTAAGCGCTTGGCTTGTAATCAAGCGGTGGCTGGCTCTGCCGGTGGTCCCATAGGGACACTTAGTGGTCCGCTGAATGGACCAAGTTTCGGTCCGGTACTGGGTCGAAACAACGCGGAAGGCACTGGCTTGTGTATCGCCTCTGTGTGGAGCATCTTGAATGTGTGCTTTTTTGATTATGGGGAAACATATTTTATGGTGTGTCCTGTGTTTTAGAATAAATTGCTCCTATCAGGACGTCTGGGCGTAAATTTATTTTATACTCGAAATGTATGACAGTGATGTATTATGATTATAAAGCTTTCCATTGGCAAAGGGGCCCGGGATGGTGTAGCGACTAGGGCGCTCACTTCCCACTAAGGCGAACCGGGTTCGATACCCGGCAGGGTCGCTCCCGGATCTTCGCATGTGGTTGTATTGCNCTCACTTCCCACTAAGGCGAACCGGGTTCGATACCCGGCAGGGTCGCTCCCGGATCTTCGCATGTGGTTGTATTGCGGAACAATGAGTCTTCTCGGGGATCTCCCTCTTCTTCTTTGACGGCTGTCAAGCCCCCGATGTTAAGAGCCGCCTAAATCTAACTCATCTACTGTTGGTTTCTAGTTTGATTTCTAGTTCTTTGTCTTTATATTCTGCGGTTAGTTGTTTGTGGAGTCCTATGTTCGCAATTTTTGGTTTTATGTTTGATAATAAACTCAGTCCATTTAAACGGCCGTAATTATTTTTTTCTTAAGAACGTTTACTGTGACTATTTTAGAGCAGAGGCACCTACTGCTGCTAGTGCACATACCACGGTTGTACATAAACTGCAAAGGGGAATGTTTGACTTCCGGCCTGTCGAGTGTATACTGCCCACCGATTTAGGGTTGCGAGAACGCGAGTCATATTTTAATTATAAGTATAATCCATTCATGGTTAATTCCAATATTTATGAAACCCTGCCTAAGTTCTACTTTCAGGCTATTCCTCCGCATCATGCAAACAAAGCTTAACCGAATCTGGATAATTACACCAAATGGGCATGATAACTATTTCTTACTAGGCATTACCAACACACCTATTTTCTCTCTGTTTTTTATTAATTTTAATTTTAAATTAAATACTACAATTTAAAAATAAAACATAGTTAAAAATTCAATTTAACTAACAATAAGACACTTTCATGTTAGCAGAAGAATAAAACGCTTGTGATACATTGCATATCTAGGAAACATCCAAACACGTCATAAATGGGGTGATTTTTCGAAAGTTTGATTCAAAAAGTGTTGTGATAACGCGAATAGACTGGAAATAAATTTCTACTAGAAACGATTGCAAACAATAAATCATAACAGTAGCTTCATGATAAATTTCTTGGCCCATTGTCGGTGTGCGCGTATGGTAAATTAACAGCAGCCTAACAAATGTTGTTTCTGCTTCCGCCCCGAGAATGGCGCTTGCAACTCCAGCTGAAATGTTGGAAATCTCCTCTACTAAATATTTTAACGAAAACGCGAATGTCAGATACACTCAAACAATGGCAGTGAAAATCTACATACTTCACGTGTCTATGTTTGGAATCGGATCTTCGCCAGTAATATATTTAATCTAACTTTAAGCAAATTATAAAAATTAGTTGACTCATTTGTTTACACGTTAATGTCAGTATATTTACACCATAGTCTAATCGTGTTTGTATCACAACTTCATGAGTGATGGCAGTTTCCTTTCAACGGAAAATCTTATGCACAGCATGGCTGGATAGCGTACGGCTTAACCCGCTCTGAGTAATTTTTTTTTGCTTCGCTTATTTAAAAAAAACTCCAAAATGTTTGAGTTGTATGTTTCGTAGTTTGTTCACTTCTTAATAGCAACTTAAGCGCATTTTCGGGGGACTTAACTGCTACTGTCTTGTAAATACTTCCACAGTACTGGGTGGTTTCTTTAGGCAACACCAAAACATCCCAAACAGCTCATTTAAATTCCGTAACATAGTTTCCCAATATTACCAGTTGTCTGCTCGTTTTCCAATGAATTATGCTGATTCACAGCGTTAACTTTGAGATGGTTCCGATGCTTAATGAGTCGTGGACTCCGAGAATTTTAAAAAGGTAGTATTTTACGGACACATTTTTAGTTAGGCCTATGCTGTGCCAACTGTCGTTGACATTAGTGCTTTGAGAAGTTTTGTTTCTGTCTCTTTCCTGCCACCCCTCACTCCCTTGGAGTTTCATTGGTTTGCAACCCCTGACCAAAAACACTGACCGCAAGTGATCGATCAGCTCTTTCCGGCTGAAGCAATCACCGAAACCTAAACAAGCAATTTGTCGATTTGATTGGAAAGTTTCTGACTGTCAGGGGACGAACGCGAAATAAAAAAGGCAGCAAAAAAAAAAAACAGAAACCCATTTACTGGTCCTGACAAAATCTTTTCCCTAAACTTTGATTACAGCGTGTAAAAAACAAATACATTTAATTGCGAATCTAAATATTTGTATGACAGTATTCCGCTTGAGGTAGTGTCGATGATAAGAATTCAACCTTGATTACATTTTGTTTTCAGTTCGTTCTTTAGCTTCGAAAATAATTGACAAAATATTTACGTTGGCTCGTTAATCTGCACGATGGATATCTTTACTCACAGACGCCTGACTACATTTTATGTCGTATTGCGTAGCAGTAGCAAAGGGCGTAAGTAATTACGACCGAGAATCAATATTCCAGCATAACTGCGTCATCAGTGCTTATAAGTTACACCTCGTCAGTCGCAGTTCATGACTGTAAATTCTGACATCTATTATCAGATGTTACGTACTGGTTTGCATATTGTTATATATCATGCTTTTTCGCGTGTTTTGCATTCTAGAAGGCGGCACAGCGTTAATAGTTACTGGTCTTGTGGTTAAGCAAAATAATCCTGTCTGATGAATAAGTGGAATATACTGGGAACCAGTGCCTTCTGGGTGTTCTGTTTGGATAGCGTGAATTTCATCCCATACTTTCTCTTGGGCTATGATCAACCTATTAACTTAGAAATACCAGTGGTGCAAAACTTTTTTTAAGTAGTATATTATGTTTATTACTGCTAACCAGGTTTCCCTGCCACGCATGTTTCCGTTCGTAAGCTCACTGATGCCGCAGCATCACGGTTCATACAGATTAAGCTCGTAACATTTCATCCAGAGTATACTTGGTTATTTACGGCAAGCTGCAGAATACGTCAAATCGTGATTGGAGCTTTTCGCGGTCAGAAACCAACTCCAGTTCTAATGTAGCTTTTACGTGAGTGACATTATTGGCAGCTGCTGATAAGTCAGATTTTACAACTGTCTGCAGCTTGTGAAATACGAGTAGAACAACAGAAACAACCATTCTCATTGGCTCCATCTTGTAGGTTACTACTGGATGTTAAGGCTTGACTTCTCCCCTCTTGCAGAAATTCTTCGTTTTCGTGTCATGATTTAGGTTTCATAGTAATCACTGACAATGTACGATTATAGAAAATTTACATTTTACGAGTTGTTTACTATATTTATGCTCAATTCTCATTATGTGTTATCTGCTGGCTGCAAAAAGTCAGCAACATATTTATATTTTATCAATACGTTTCTGCCTTTCTGCAAGCAACAAATAACACACAGTTAAAATAAGATACAAAAATATTAAAGAACTAGTAAATTGTTAATCTTCTATAATCAAACATTTCCAATAACACCTCTGAAACTGAAATTATGACATCAAAGCGACGAATTTCCGCATAATAGTTGAATAGGGATAAATTTGAAGGTTCTCGTAAGTACCCTGAAACGTTATGATTTGTCTGTGAGTACTTTTAGGTCTCCGCAGGACTTGCATACATAACTTAACCATCATGCTCCAAGTAGGACAGGCAGTTCCTATTATAAATGCCGACATTTTTCAAATGCCGTCTAAATGAATAAAACGTATCGGCTAGTTTTAAATTGACTTCCGTGAAAAATACCTGAGTGTACGTGCACATAGGACATTTTTTCCATAATAATTTGCGGTTCAGTATTCGAAAACATTAATTTTCAATGACATTTCATTTGTCACTCTATTAACTTTTTTTTATGAAGAAAACATAGTTCTTATCATTTGGAATCGGACACTGACAAAACCAGTGCTACCAATTCGGGCAGTGCGTTCCACGTCTTCGGTCGGCGATCATTTCACTGTGATTGGCTAACACCCGACTCGTGTCTTAGTTGTGAAACAAGCCCATAAGGGCCCGTCTACATGGCACCGTCCGATTTCTTTCTTTGGGGTCATACATAAAATTTATCCCCCCCCCCCTTCTGCAAACACTCAAAAGAGGTAGTATGGTAGCTTCAAAGGCGATAATCGGAGTTTAAACACGTATTGGATTTTGAATACATCTTCCACAAATCTTTGGATCAGTGAGAACATTGAACGGAGAGTGGAGATGTCGGACCTAAAGAGAAACTCCAGAAGCTGTATACGGGCGAGGCACTTAAGGCAGGCCACCTGAATAACACTGTCACTTTCAGTGGTAGAAGAAAATCTTTCAGATAAGAGTTGCTTGGGTCCGAGACGCTAATAACATGATAGTGATAATTTCCCCGTACGTGTAAGGATGAAGAAGATAAAAATGTCAACCTTGTTTCTTTTAATGGGATGATAATTTTTATTAACACACCTCGACAATGCTTATGAAGATGTAATAAGTACGATAACATTTTCCGGTCAGTCAAGATCGCTGAAGGTCAATGACGAAGCAAACTGCGCCGCCGCTCGGAACAATGGGCCATTAGTCTGTACTGTGCTGACAACGTCTTCGTGACGTTATTCGAACTGGCACAATGCACATGACAGCCGAAAGAGTAGATATGGTTTCCATTTATTGCGAATGTCACCGCAGCATTAGAGCAGCAATGCGATTGTATGCTNTTTCCATTTATTGCGAATGTCACCGCAGCATTAGATCAGCAATGCGATTGTATGCTGAGAGATATCCTGATCGTGCCACACCGGCAGGATCTGTCTTTGCGAACATAATAAAAACATTTCAAGAAACTGGAAGCATGGAAAAGAAAGGACCCCAACGACGAAAAACAGCAACTGGTGACGGAAATGCAATCAACATCTCAGCTGCGGTAGCACACAATCCACATGTCAGCCCGAGGCAGCTTGAACCTGAGAGTGGGATCAATCAACGGAGTATTCAGCGAATATTTAATAGCAACAAATTCCATCCTTTCCACATTTCACTTCATCAACAGCTACCTGGAAATGACTTTCGACGTCGGGTACAGTTCTCCGAATGGTGGCTACGAAAACTACAAACCGATGACACGTTCCTGTCCAAGATCTTGTTTACCGATGAAGCGTCATTTACAAACCATGGGCAGATTAACCTTCGCAACATGCACTACTGGTCAGCTGACGAGCCACGCTGGCTGAGAGAAGTGGATAAACAGAGACCATGGTCTGTAAACGTGTGGTGCGGTGTTGTACATAGTCGCCTAATTGGTCCCTGTTTTATTGATGGGACACAAAACAGCATAAAGTATTTACAGTTCCTAACAGAAGTGCTGCCGCAATTATTGGAAGACATCACACTGGACATAAGGCTATCCATGTGCTACCAACACGACGTATGTCCCGCTCATTCTGCACAGAGAATTACAACGGTTCTTACACAACTTTCGGTGGTCGTTGGACCGCTCGGTCTGGAAACACGATATAGCCTGCACGTTCCCCAGCCTTAACGCCTATGGACTTTTATCAATGGGGAACATTAAAGCAACAGGTCTACAAAGATTCGCCGACGACTCTTGAAGACATGAAAGGCCGTATAACACGCGATTGTTCTGCAGATGAAATTCGATATGCGGTATTGTCCGCTCAGAATCGCTTTACAATATGTATCAATGCACAAGGTCACCAATTTGAACACCTCATATCATAATAAAAGAACAAAGGAAGCGAAGTCTGAGGCTGGCGTTTGTTTCAACAAACGCCAGCTACAGGACGGCTACAGTCGCTACAGGACGGCTACAGTCGCTACAGGACGGCGCTACTTCGGCCCATTGTTCCGTGCGGCGGCGTAGGTTGCTTCGTCATTGACCTTCAGCGATCTTGAATGACCGGCAAATGCCATCGTATTTATTACATCTTCATACGCACTGTCGAGGTGTGTTAATACAAATTATCATCCCATTAAAAGAAACAAGGTTGACATTTTTATCTTCTTCATCCTTACACGTACGGGGAAATTATCACTATCAAGTTATTCGTGCCTTGGACCCAAGCAACTCTTATCTGAAACATTTTCTTCTACCACTGAAAGTGGCAGTGATATTCAGGTGGCCTGCCTTAGGTGCCTCATTCTGTATAAGCAACCCTCAGTTTTGAAGCATTTCAAGAAACGAAAACTGAACTGGGTGGACACGTAATCATTATCTAAACCGATAAAAAGACAGGGTCCACCTTCATGATTGGGTGCGTCATGGGGAGAACTTTGGAGAGGAGGAAAGAGATGTACGTGCACTAAGAGAATGAAAACGCTTAACCCCGAGGTTATTTTGCCACGGCCATTCAGAGGTGGAGATAAGTAATTGGGTCACGAAATTTCTCTCTCGCCACGACGTCTTCAAGGCTGTATCTTCGCAGACGAGCGAGGAAGGTTCTTTGTCAGCTGAGGCAGCGACGACCCATTGTGGCTGTGCGAGTTCCGCGGCGTTTGCTCTTCGCTAGCGCACCAAGTAATGGTGCCCTCGGTAATTTACCGCTCGCTTTTATTTGCGCCAGTCCAAAAGGCTCCGTCGATGAGGGGGAGGGTGTGTGAAACTGAGGGAGGGTCTGTCTCCAGCCCGTCAATTGTCCTCCCACGTTATGGGGCTGTCGGGAGGGGGTTGTGGGGGTGGAGGCACGAACAATGCTACCAGTTAGCGCTTTGTTGGAACCCTGACAAACTATCACCGGCAGGTGTGGGGTACTTCTCTCGCCCATCTTTTGTTTCGTTCTTCTCCTACCTTCCTTTGACGAGGAAACCTCTCCTTTAAAACCCCCAAGTGTGAAAATAATGTGGCTGGATTCTCTCGTTCACTGAAAAATGTGTACGAGATAGAAATACACTGAAAAGCCAAAAAAACTGGTACACCTGACTAATATCGTGTGCCCCCTCCCACCCCCCTTCTCGAGTACGCGGAAGTGCCGCAAGACGATGTGGCATGGACTCGACTAATGTCTGAAGGTATGCAGGAGGCAATTTACACCATGAGTCCTGAAGTGCAGTCCACAAATCCAATCTGCGCCAATTTGAGAAAGGGTTGCACGTCTGTCCCGTTTAATGATTCTCGTCAGTCGTCGTTTGTCCCGTTCTTTCACGATCTTTTTCCGGCCACAGCAACGTGTAAGACGTGATGTTTTACCGGATTCCCGATATTCACGGCACACTCGTGAAATGGTCGTACGCGAACATCCAAATGTTATCGCTACCTCGGAGATGCTATGTCCCATCTCTCGTGCGCCGACTATAACACCACGTTCAAACTCACTTAAATCTTGATAAGCTGCTATTGTAGCAGCAGTAACCGATCTAGCTGCCGACCACATCCCGTTACTCTGATTGGTTCCATACCTCTGTTATTTGCATACGCACGCCTATGCCAGTTTTTTTTGCTCTTCAGTGTATTTATCCTCTTGCAAACACAGGGAAGAAGTCACTGTAAATTGAGAATTTATGAGAGCCTCCTGTGTTTCTGCTTTCATGTCGCTCTTTCTTTCTGCCACCATTAAACCCAAACATTTCTATATGACGTTCACGTGTAAAATATTTAGTACGAGCTGAGGGCAAATGGTAACATGAAATGTTTTAAATCTTATCTTACGCCTTAATTTCACAATTTGACGAAAATTGATTTGTAAATACTACATGACGTTAACAATTATTACATGAATCGTGAAACGGATAGCATTTAAGAAACTGAATTGTTGGTTTACCAGAGATAAGATTATAGAATGGAAATCTATGAAACAGGTGCTCTCAGGATTAGAATTAGTAATGGTAAATAAAATGTACCTTTATTTATAATTTTATTTCATAAATGACAACATTTCTTTATGATAGTATACGAGAGTAGGATTTTATTCCCTTCCCTCGGCCTTCAAGAGAATGTCTTACTAAACTCTTGCAGGTTGGTAATCTACTCCCAGTTACTTTACCTTCTGACCTGTCTAGTATTATAATTTCTGTTTTTAATTTGCGGCAGTATGTTAACGGCGAGATAAAAACAGTGCAGTGAATGATGTAACAGTCACACTAGCTGGATGTGCGTTGCTTTCAACGAATCTTATTTTGCGTGTCCCCCCCCCCTCCATTTACTTCAATTTGTTTGGGGACCTACGCTAACGTTTTATTTGATTTTTATCTGCTGTACTACGCTTTATGTACTATTTTTTCTGCCAGTTACCTGAATGTTTAATTGTTTTTTATTGTCTACCATATTTTGTTAACTATTCCAGCCTTGGGAACTACCCAAAATATTTTCACTTCGAAAAATAATTTCATAAATGAAAATATGTTCAGCTTATTACTGTTAATAACTGGGAAGAAATTTTAACTTTAATTAGAAACTTAAAACAAGTCTGAAAAATATGTGACTCTTTAGGTCATGTCTTACTTAAATTTCATATCGCGGTGAGCCAGGCATTTTTGCGGTAGTGTGGCGGATACTGCTGCGGATTATGGTAAAGGGTTTTCTCGGGGTGCTCTTTTTACTTCCCTGGTGTCATACTGTCTCTTCTTCGCCCACAGTTTATCCGGGGAAAGATGTATATGGTACCTCTCTGATTTCGTCTCATCTCGTCCCGATTATTCAGGTTGGCTGGGAAGCGTACTGCGAGCGGCACACGAGTTCTGGGGCTCGGCTCCCGGCACGGCCCGACCGGCTTCAGCTGATATACTAGTGACGGCCCGGCTGGGTACAAACTTTTACAAAAATATTGGCCGCGCGTCGGCAAACGCCGCGCAAATTATGATACGGAGACTAAAGCCCGACAAACACGACACGACGTCAGAGCTCGACGATAAAGTGAATTTTTTTGTTCGCGCAGAAAATGATATTGCTATATTTGGTGTTCTTAACGACGGATAATTATATACAAATACTTATAGACACTTTTAGATTACCACAGTTAATATTCATATTAAATTTAATTTTATGCAGCGAGTCTAACCTTGGACTTAGTGTAACGGGAGAGGAATTGGAAGTGTTCATATTACGGCAGGGCACAACATTTTTGAAGAATTGGAGGGGTGGGGGGGATCCTATTGGACAAAGCAACCTATTGCAGACGTATGGGATCGAACCTAGAACTTTCCGAACGCGATTCAGACGCGTATGACCAAACCCGCTTGGTTTAGTACAGCTAAAAATGATTGTGGATTACCGGGAAAAAAAGGCCTTAGGTAAGGAGGAGTACACTACATCTCGTGTTTCACCTCTTACGCAATTACAATGTGTGTCGTTTTTTTTTTTTTTTGTTATATGTTATTGTAGTGTTCCAAAAGGGCATTATAGACTGTCCTACCATCTACGTCTCGGTTATATCTACGTCGTATGTGATCTCAGTCTTCCAAGTCTTCTCTTCAAACGAGGTCTCCCATCCCTCATTAGTTCTACTTTTCTGCTTTCTTGCATTCTGTCAATGCGTCTAATCCATTTTCTCATATTGGAATCTATTCATTCCAAAGCGGGGTTCATCTGGCAAGATTTTCTTATACACTCTCATTTCTTTCTCGATGCAGTAGAGTTTTGGTAGACATTTCCCTTAACATTCGCAATTCCGAAAGCTTCATTTTATGCTTATTACGGTTTGTCCCACTTCGCGATTTTTAGAATATTGGTCTTGCCGCATTTTTGTGTGTTCTTGTATCCTGCTGTAGATATTTATTGAGCCAAATATTCTATTACATTTATCATTTTGTTCCTTTATTTCGTTCTCTGCCAAACCTGAACTTGTTATTGTTATTCCCAGCTTACAAAGTACAAGTTTTTTTTTCCAGCCGTTATAATTTTTTTTTTTGCTTCGAAACGTTAAATTAAAGTTTCTGCGTATCTTTTTTATGCCTTAAAGCTGCCGTTGCAAACAATCTTCATTTTCATGCCTCCAAAACTGCGTCGTCAGCCTAGAATGTAATTAGAGGTACGTGAATTCTGCAAATTCTGTCGTTAGTGGGCTAAAAAGTTCAAGCATGTTATTGAAACACAGAAATGGTTTTTGAAAAGTTTCAAAGTCAGCAAAAATCGCAGTTAGTAGCCTTCTTTTTACGATATTTATTATTATGTCAAACAGCATTTTAAACTACTTTTATAAACACATTACTATATTAAAACCCTTTTAGTCGCCGCTTAAAATTCTGAGAAAACAGAATACACGCGGAATTTGTATATGTTATTTTCCATCGCCATCGCAATGAGTGAGTGAACGATTGAAGGAATTTGGGCGGCTCTTAACATCGCAGTCTTGAAAGCCGACGAGATGAAACGAGGTGAGTATGGAGCAGCATCGAAATGCAAGGGTGGGGGACACGAGAGACCCCAGAGAAAACCCTCTGACCAGCGGCATCGTCAGGCAGGATTCCTACATGCGCCGGGAATCGAACCCGGTAGTAGTCTAACCACTACACCACCGCGGCCCTGAGGCCCTTTACGTTCTGTGTGTGCAAACCCTGCCAGTAGCATCAGCACAGTGTTGAGCGATGAGAGTAGTTGAATAGTCGTCCGCAAACTCCGAGCGAACTAGGTTAGGTTGTACCACCTCCACTCTCAGTTTTTTTTTTTTCTTTCCCCGCGTGGCATTGAGTTCGTTAGTGGCCTGTTAAACCTCCAGCAGTGATCGACCACCGTGTGGCGCCCGCTCCGCCAGGCCTCGCCTGCTTCGATGGAGCGCTGAACTCCGAGTGAACGCTCTTCAGTACTCGTCATCAAAGGGCGCCGTCAGAGCTAGCACTGCCCCGGCCAAATTCGTCGAATCGTAACGGTCGGCCGCCCACGAATCGCCCCCGGACGTCCCTTTACTGTATCTCTGTCCAGTTCGAGCTTATCGGAGGGCTTTGAATTGGGGTGACTTGCCCATTGTGCTTTGTGGACATCCGGGAAGCTTCCAGGCCTGCTTTACTGTATCTCAACATTTAATTTACAGAGATGGAATATAAAAATAATTACGGGGATTTTTTTTTTTTTTTTAAATACCGTCGCATCTTGCTGTTTGCATGAACGGGTGATTAATTTTTTCTAAAGAGTACGTGGTCGTGAATTTTTTCCCTTCGCTTTCGAGGCACAGCAATAAGGGTGACAATAACACACATGACCAGCGCCCCGTCGCCCCTACGGGCAAGGCGCTCAAACTGCGTGCAGTCCTTCCGCTGTTACGCTTTCCTGTGCGAATGATATCTCTAACAGTGGGATTTTATTACACGCGATGAAAGCCCATAGGATGAATCACGACTGTGTATTTATATTTATCACCTACCTATTGAAAAAAACTGCACAGGAAAGTTAAAAAAATAATTCAATTTTTAACCATTCTCATTATTTATTTTAATATACTTAATATTATAAAACAAATTTTTTTAAATATATATTTTCTTGCAAAAAAGTCGTATTAGCAGGACATTTATTTTATGTGGCACGCGTAAACACGCAAACTAAGAATGTACACAACATATGTCGGGACCACAACTCCAGATGCACACGCCAGCAAAATGGCATCACTGATCAGCAACATGCCGGAACGCCTTTCGTTTATGATGAAATGGTTTACATACGGTTAACGAATCATTAGCCTATGCTCACAGTTAACACATTCTCTTCGTGATCTCCTGATTCGATTGCATGGAAGCTATGTGTGCTCATTTGTGAATAGCCTTCGCATAATCCATAGCTTCATTACTGAATATGCGTGTCTGGTAACGGCAATCGAGGCTCGAGTTATAGTGGATCTGAGTCCGGATTTTCACACATGGGCGGAGACAAATTTTTTTAAAAAATTCTCGAAATCTGTTTTATTAAGTATTTTTCAATTTAATTTTTATGGCTGAATGAAGATTTTAAATTTAATAAGCTATAACATGCATTTAAAACATTTATTGTGAATTAGTTGTTATTTATACAACATTGGAAACATTCATAAATGTTATTCAGTGTTACTTACGTTGTTTCGCAACTATAGATAAATTCAACTTCGAAATTGGTTCTACTAAATAACGTAAATTTCTGTTCCGCCCACCCACCGTGTTTAGCGAATTGTGCCCGCCGTTGAAAAAGCGTAGGTGGAATGGATGTCCCCAAATTGTTGATAACTCGCAGTTAAGACTTTTTGAGAGAAATTAAAAAGGACACATTTGCTTCAGCGATCAAGCAGCTAGTCAAGATAAGTTCCTTTCCCCCATCCCGCGTAATTTTTAGATATCTGCGTTTTAGAAACCTGCCGACAGATTGTACTGTCTAGCATTCGTGGCATTTATATAAACGTGTCTGCAGCAGATTTCGAAAATCTTTGAGCAAGAATTTGTTAATTTTCCCAAGGAAGTGGAAAAGGAGTAAGCAGTACTCCTCCGCTGCTCTCTCTCTCTCTCTCTCTCTCTCTCTCTCTCTCTCTCTTTCTCACACACACAAATATTACTTTTTTTAAAATTCAGAATTTAATAATTAAAATATAATATGTCATAATTACAACAATTTATTTACTTAGTTGAATACCATTCGAAAGAGAAAATTACAATATTATGAAATGCATAAATTAATAAATTGATGGCTTAGTATCAAAGAAAGTTGTCTACGTCAGTATAGACAAAATAATAATTGCTTGTGCATTTATAACTGTGTTCTATGTTCTCGTAGCATCTAATACGTACTATTTTTATATGCAAATTAATTCCTTTACAGAGACCTATATATATTTAGTTTAAGATTATTATTTTAATAATAAAACGAAAAAAATAAAATAAAAACATACAATAAATGTATATCTGACATGTGTAGTTAAGGTTGTAACTTTCTCGAAAGCATTTTGTATACACACGCCATTATTTGACACAAAAATCTTAAACCTTCTATGTACTGAAAGTGACCTTAACTCAAAATCTGAACAAAGTTTTTAATTTTTCATGTAACAGTAAAAATATCGGCCTGGATATTAAAAAAACTCCAAATAATGTAGTCTGTGTACAGTCTTCAATACGGCAGCTGATATTACATTCTTAAGTATTTATGCTCATATCTGCGCATTGAATTTCAACACGATCCGACTTGCCACACGGAAAAGCACTGTAAAGAGTTTATCGCTTCGCAAATATTGCATATTAGTTCCACTTTTTGTTTGTGACTATTCGTTAAGGTATGCAAGGAACATAATTTGAAAACAGTTTAGTTCAAAACATAACTTGCGGTAGCAAACACCTGCTAGACTCAAAATAAATGGCAAAGATTATGAACTGAAACACTCTCCTTTAGTTTAGGCTGTTCACGGTAAAGTGGGCACTAATGAAATGAACATGTGAAAAAAAAAAATCACTGCTTGTTACAGCATATAAAGGCTGTTCACGGTAAAGTGAGCACTTTTGAAATAAAACGTTGAAAAATGTCACTAACCTAACCCCCGTCTATTATAACGCGCACACTGGCTGGCATTCTCCTATTAAAGTTGGTACCTACCGACGGAGGGAAAGTAGTCCCGCGCTTTAACGTTGAATTAAAGTTTCTAGGTTAACATTTGTGAATATATTGAAATTATTTATTTTTCTTTCAATTTTTTTTAACTCATAAATGTTAAAATTTGCAAATTTGTAAAATACTTAATTTTCCATTTATTTCACAGTTTTACTTGACTGGCGCATTAATTAAATTATCTGGCCCATGGCATTGCTAATTTTACAAATGGTGGAAGAATACACCGTGCACATACAAGTAGATCTTAAGCAGGGCTTTCAAGAGTGCTCACACTACCGTGAACAGCCTATATGCTGCCATACACAACGGCGTGCTGGCTCCCGGTTAAGTTGACAGGGATTTAAGAAAAATGATTCCAAGTCTTGGTGTTTTATTGAGAGTGTAATGTTTAAATTTATAGACAATATGTTTTTTTTTTTTGCCTTATGTACATTAGAATACGAATTTGCGTATTTTGAACTGAACACGTTTAGGTTACTAACCATTNGTTTTTTTTTGCCTTATGTACATTAGAATACGAATTTGCGTATTTTGAACTGAACACGTTTAGGTTACTAACCATTTCAGTTCTCGACTTGACTGATGCGTGAACAACTCTTTTAGGCCCATTGAAATGTAAATTTTACATGTGGTGGGAGAATACAAGATACGGAGGAAAGTATATCTTAAGCCGGGCTTTCGAAAGCGTTCCGTTGAGCGCGTACAGCCTCTATCACTAACGTAACGAGTGCACTTGTAAGTCGCCTTCGACAAGGACGCAGCGAACCAGAAACAAGCGAAGGAAGGGCAGATACAAAATTCAACAAGGAAACTATTGTCCCTTGGCAGGCGCACGCAGAAAGACATTTCGCTTTTAAACGGTATCGACCGATGATGTTGGTCTGGTATATCGAGATCGATAATGTGGCCCCATCGTTTCTCCCAGCGTTGAACGAGATCGTAGTACTGTGTTCAGTGCTCGTACAACACTTTCGTGTATAGCTACCAGCGTTGGACGAGTTCCGCCGGCTAAAGATAACACACGAGAACACTCTATTTCTTTCCTGGCTCATCTTCGACCGGAGATACTTCATCTCCGCTCTTGTTTTTTTTTCTCTTGTAGCAGGGATGTATCTCACGTGGTGATGAACTTGTTCCCGGGGCTGGTGGGGGGGGGAGGGGGCTGCGGGATGAAATGCGACGTGGCTCCACCATCGCAAGGCTTGCGGCGTGAGGAGAGAGAACTGCGGGATTGTCTTTTTTTAAATAACGAGATTTCGTGGGGTTGTGGGTGGAGAGACTTGCACGAGATTTCAACCTCAGG
The DNA here is from genome assembly GCA_002778355.1 of Clitarchus hookeri. Lineage (NCBI taxonomy): Eukaryota > Metazoa > Arthropoda > Insecta > Phasmatodea > Phasmatidae > Clitarchus > Clitarchus hookeri. The sequence continues at coordinate 98,733 of NQII01005133.1, read as the reverse complement.
CACAAATGTGGGCGTTGCAACGAGCAGTTTTTGTTTGGAACTGCACTGTACTGGTGCAGTCCATTCGCGGTACCTTCACACTTTCTGAATCGAACCTTTGAAAATAAACCCCATGCATTACGTGTTTGGTGCTCGTGTCACAACCGTTTTATAATTATGTTAACCTAAAAGTACTTTATTTGTTGTTAAACAGGTTTTTTATTTTTTATTCACATTATAAATTTTAATTTATAATTAATATGAATAAAAACAGTGAGATAATAGGTGCGTTGCTAATACCTAGTAAGGAATAGTTCTTTTGCAATATTTGGTTACACTGAGTGCGCACGAATGCGGCGCGTCGTCACTTCGGGTGTAATTTTCTAGCCTCAGTTGAAGCTTTGTTTGCATGAGGCGGAGAAATATACTGGACGTAGAACTTTAGCACGACTTTAGAAAAGTAGGAAGTAACTGTAAGTGGACTACACCAGTATAACGCTGTGTCAGTATATCGTGATTAATAAAAATGCCCCCCNCCCCCCCTCCCCCGCCAAACCTTGTGTGACGTTATTAGAAGCAGTTTTTTTTCACGAGGCTGCGGAATACAGTCTTAACAAAAAATGATGTTACCTACACCACATGATGGATTTCCCCTTCTGCACATTATTTTCTGCTATATATAGAACAGATCATGAAATTCACATCCTTTGCAACGTTTCTTGAATAGTGCATTGTGACTGAAAGGGTTGAACCGTAGAGTGGATCACGGTAACTGCGCAGAACCAGTCTCCGTGCCCTAACACTAAGATGCTTTTTCTGCCAATACGACTATCATAAACAACGTGGATAGGATTTGAGGTTGGAACACTGTTTATTTAACAAGTGCTTTGAGATGTTTCTACATGTCCTGAGGGGCATCCGAGTTCGTGAGGGATGGAGATCTTAACAAAAATAAAATAACTGAATTTGATTTTAATTTATTCATACAGTTATTATTAAAAACATTTAACTATCTTTCTCCACTGTTACTCTTATTCTCAGCGAATGGAATATTTAATGTTTGCCCCAATTATAATTAAAAGTCCTTCTCAGCGTCTCTATATTGATTATAGTCAATCAATTCACACTAATTATTAACACATGTTCAGTCTGTCTGTTGCCATCATTTGAAATGTCTCTCTCCATTTCAAATGTCTTACATTCACGCATCCGGTTGAATATTCCCGCCTACCAATCTCCCTCTCCACTGCACCGATGCTCGCTATCCGCAGACTTCAATCTATTTGTTCACTTCCGTCGCCACCCGACACACTGTTAAAAATTTTTCCTTAAAATTGCGGAAAAATAATTGACAAACAATTATCCGGATTTCTTCGTAAAATTGCAGACACTTCGTTTTCTTCCGTAACGTATTTTCCGTTAATATACGGAATGAACAACATTGTTTCACAAAAACTTTATCTCGATAAGCACCAGAATTTCCATACACATACGAAATAAATAATGGTATTTTACGGAAACTTAATTTAAAAAAATGACAGAATTTCCGTAAATGTACGGAATAATTAACCTTATTTCACGGAATCTTAATCTTAAATAATGGCAGAATTTCCGTAATTATACGGAATGAATAACCTTATTTCACGGAAACTTCAGTTAAACATACAACATTATTTCCGAAAATGTACGGAATACAGTGTGTTGTTTTGCGGAAACTAGGCTGTAGCAAAGAACGGAATACCCGTGAACGTGCAAATCATATTGCATGGCTTTACGGAAACTGGAAGATCACAAAGAACAGGGTTTTCATAAAGGCACAGAACATACTGCATTTTACGCTACAAAAATACAGGTAATTTTATTAAGTAAATTTACTTCATTTACGTGAATTTTAACATTAGTTTTCATTAATGGTTGACAAACATCAACTGTTTTTTTAAATTCTCAGTTTAGATATAGTAGAGAGGTGACACTGACGTGGATCAAGTGGAATCATTTCTATCTGCAAATCGTAAACAATTGCCAACAAGAATGTTTAACCAAGTATATAAATATGAGGAATGAGGAACCCTAATTAATGTAGGGAGTTCATTGTAATCAAGGCCACATTTGTTTAGTATAAGTGGTTATTTTATTAAGATTTTTCGCTTTTAATTGAACAAAAGAGTAGCACCAAGTGATTATACATTTTGTTACTTCCAAGTTGGGCAGTTACACTTGCGATGCCAGTTGTACTTACCGTTCATGTATGTACAGCTGAACACACAATATTCCGCTATGAAAATGAGTAACAGGAAACTCAGGCTGCATGTGTTCAACAATCGCACGAAGTCAAGAAATTTTCATTCTGACAGGTAAATATAGTAAAAGAAAAATGCTTGAATTTGTATATACTGTGTATCGGTTAAGAAGTCCTAAGCATGAATACATCTCCATTTTGTTTTTGGTGTGGACAACACAGACGTGAGCTGAGAAATTATAAACCCAAAATATTCTGCCCCCCCCCCTCCCTATATACATAATGTAAGACGAAAATACCTTCAGGTGAAATTGAATTTGAGGCCCAGTTTCTGAGGAAACCGACATGGTATGTCTGGAACGAGTAGGATCAAGTGTGTGTAAATGGGACGAGTGTGGTGGTGTGGGTACACTGTGACGTAGGTGACAAGGCAGTGTTAATGTGGAGTAAAACAGTTGGGCTCAGTATTGGCAAACAACCGTGGCATGGCAAGTGGATCGGCCATGGGGAACCTGCGTGCGGCATGGCCACCGCGGTCACCAGACCTCTCTCTCCACCGGTCTTCTTTCTGTGGCCTCGCCTCAAGTGTCCGGTGTATCAGTCAGACAACCCACCCCAGTCGCCTGAGGACATAATCCCGTGGCTACACGCTGCTGCCGCCACGGTTGACGTCCCAATGCTGGGCCGTGTGCGGGGCCACACGCGCCGAAAAATGCATAGCAGCGCGCGGATCCAACTTTGAACATCTGTTGTGAATGTTTTTAAAAGTGTGTTAATGGGTGTGTGTGCGTGTGTGATAGCATTCGTTCTTTCACCGCATTTCACGTCGTCTGCCCCGGAAACTATGCATGTGATGCAATTTCACCTGAAGGTATTTTTGCATTTCATTTTGCCGTAGAATCGTTTAATGCATTCCGTATTCGTGAGTACCCACCCACCTGGTGTATATATCACAAGCAAGTTTTCACATTCACACATACCAAAAAAATAGACTCGATTAAAAAAAATTAAACTTCATACAAACTTTTTTCATTGTATATAACATATTACATTTTTTGTTGTTTGGATTGTTTGTGCTAATTTTCACCACCTAATACATTTGAAAGGAATCATTTAGGTGTAATTTGACTTTGCAATAAATCATTTTTTTGACAAAAATAACTATTTGTAGAAACTGTTCATAAATTATTTGTAACATATTTTGTAACGCAATTTTTTTTATATAGAAATCACACACAGGAGAACCAGATTTGAATGGTAATTTATCGTACTAAATACCCAGAGCTACAAATAAGTTATTTAAATGTAACAATTCTATTTAATATCACTAAAATTGTACACACATATAATGCATTTATATGAGATGAAAAAAAAAACCATCATTTCAACATTTTAAAAAATTCTGAAAATTTATAGTTTTAGTCAACCACACGCTTCCCGCATGGATTACTTCTAATTGCTTCTTTTCCCATATTTACTTCCACTTTTTTTTTTTACTATTCTTCAGTATACAACTGCAACATACAATAAATACAATACATGAAGTAGCTTGTAAAACTATAATTCACACATTATACGGTAATGAAATACTTTAATAATATATACATTTTACCATGGTCCAAGAGGCTAGTTTTAAAAATAAATAATTGCATTTTAAATAGAGCAACTTCTGCATATGAACTGTTTTCTACAGAAATTCGTATAATGTTCAAGCTAGAACTCACATCTAGTATTAAAAACAGAAGCCCTGGCTGTTAAAATGGTGACTAATGTACAGCTTCGACACATAAATAGTTGTGAAAATTAGGACATAAATACCACTTGGTAACCAACAAAACCAAACTTTGTTTTGTATAAAGTCCGTTACCCAGTTTTAACTTTTAAAAAAAATTGCAATCTTGGGTTAGGAAATCTACAAATCGCCAGTTTTTCGTCGCTTCAAAAGCAAGAAGTTCAGTGGAATCCCATTTTTACAATCCATGACTTTAGACTACTACAATTTACAATTACTTCCTTAGGTTCCATATACTGTATATATAACAAAAATTTATTTTTTGTGTTCTATTTTCAGAGTTGCCACTTTTTTTCCTATTGGAAAATTCCCTGTGATTTTCAGACAAAAGTAATCTTTTTCCCCTGGACCTTTCGCTAACATTTTTTTTGTAAGGATTGACACCCCTGAATTATAAGACACTTTCACTCTACCGGTCCCACACTAGGCAGCATTCAGACACAAATACGGTATATACATGCAACGTAAAACAAAAATTAATGAAATTATAACTATTAAGTGTAAACAAACGAGACTGGCAGTTCAGCTGGCTGATAAAATTCTAACCTGCATGAAAAACAATGTCAAAAGAAATAAATAACTCATATGGCATTCAATTATGGTTTGTAAATTTAGTTAAACAGATGTATACTCTCAAATTATATGCGTATGTTATCTCAAACCTAGATAATCAAAATAATTAAAATAATAATTGAAATTTCATGTGTTACAGAAGATTCCCCATTTGCCCTAGGCTTCGTCTATATAAAAAGATGCATACGGTCCTAGTTGTACCACGTGTAATTACACCTAGTGAAAAAGGAAGAGCTCAACTCTGCAAGAGTGCCTTCGTGTAATGCTGCCGGGCAACGCAGCTTTCTGTAGGCCGACGCTAGTGAAAATTAACTCAGTGGAACAGCACGTCCGTGCAGAGGCTCGCAGAGTAACACGCATGCGGAACGACAGCTGTGTGGCGCAACACGAAACACGAGCAGCGCGTTTCTGGTAACAGCCACAAGATTGCGAGGGAAAGAAGTGACAGGAGCTGCCATCACCGTGGACAGTGGACACCGGGCGCGGAGCAGGGTGTCCANATATATTTAATGCAAAAGCGCAGAACTCTTTGCAACAAAATAAAAAATGATAGAAAAATAACAATGTAAAGATTCGCAGAAGCAATTTAAAAGTTCTGTCCAGGGTCTAGGCGCCCTGTCGTCACGCAACGCCAGCTAGTAAAGACGTATCAGACAAAAATTCTAAGTACCATCCTTTTCCCTCTGGAGCATACCGTCGTCGCTGTATACTCATTGACCTTGAACTTCGCCAACTTGAGTATTGTGCCCCAAATTGCCCCCGACTCCAATTCAGTGCGGTGATTGATTACTTATTATTACAAATTTTAGGAATACGCTGTTACACTCGGCAATTGTCACAATAACAGTATCATGGTCCTAACAGTTTCTATAGCTTAGCTGTTGTATTTTACCGGTTATGGCCGTCACGATGTCTTTCTTTGTGCAGTTTTTACCTTGTCCTCTCTCAGCCAAAGGCCAAGCCGCAATCCACGGCATCCGCTCTCCCTGCCGGACCACCGTCGACAACGATTTGGATTACGTGGTAGTTTTGATTTCCTGTGATGGGATTGGTAGGACGCCCGCCTGCCCGGTGCCTAAATTGCCTTGTTGCGTTTATGCAATTCACGTTTTTATGCGGAACTACTGCAGTATTGGCGTAGTGTTTATCTATGAAAAGAACACTGTTTTCAGACGCCTTACGAATGAAACTTTAATGTCACACACCCTTGAATATATATGTGTGTGTTGGTGTGTGTTTGTGTATCGGTTTTTAGGCGCATTTAACGCACGAGCGCCTTATAGTCAAAAACGGTCTTTTTTAAAATGTTTTGCATGAAGAGAGAATGAAACGGAACGACTGCGCTGAACTTTGCTACTGACTTAAAACCAATAAAATATTTTTTACTCAAGACTTAAATGTCGTAATTTTGCGCTGCGCGTAGAAAATATTGCAGGCTAGTTGAGCGTCCGTGCCTTACCACACTTCCAAACTGATAATAAATAACCTTCTTTTATTTATTTCGTAACGCTAATGAATTGCACTTATAAATTGTAAGTCAGTAAATCATATATAAAGAAACAAAAACATCTACGTTACCATTTCCTCTTTGATAGGTCATATGGTTAGTTGCACCGCACTTAATAGCGCCAGAAGTATTTCGTGAGACAGAAACGTGCCACGTACGCGTAATTCCATTAAATTCATAATAAATATTATTTTACAATTAATATGACATTCTAGGCAAAGGTCATTGGATTTTTTTTGGTGAAATATAAGCAAAAGATACATTTTTGTTTAACTCTACTTTAGGTTGTGTTGTGCACCGTGAATGTTTCCTGTTATACTTGTACAGGAACTACGTTTTTTTTTTTGCGCTGGTGTCTAGGACTTTCCTTCAACATTTTGTTTATAGTTGTCTGTCGTCACTCCGTTGCTTTTTTTCTGATAGCTTATGTTTCGGGCGGTTCTTAGTGATATCTCGTTTCGCCAATTTACGCAGAAGTCGATTAAATCGCAAGCGAAAGTTATTTCCTTCTGCCGGGATTATTCAGAATCCACTACACCAACGCGTCCCCTATGGTCCTCGATTTCACAATTAAAATACGACTTCCTCATAGACAGGCATGTGCCCACACATCAACAGACGGTTTGTTTGTAGGATGTCATTAAGTACCAAACCGTAAACATGACGATACAATTTCAAAGGTTGTAACGAGATGAAAACTTTATGTCACGAGTTTTTTTTTAACACTGCGGTAATTCCACAGTTAACGTTATGTGCAGTGGTAGTGAACGTTCTAACGACAATATAATTATTATGGGAAGTGTGGGGCAAAGGATTTAGGAGAGGAACCAGGCGCCGGCCGCCATGTGGGGTCTGCGTGACCTTGACCCCGTGCCCATGACCTTGGATGACCTTTGAACACAGATAATCTAAAAAATTTCAGAAATATTATAAAATCGTAAAAAATTAAAAATATAAGAAATATGTTTAAAAATAATATTTAAATATGTACATGTAGAAGGTCCGGGGTTCGATGACAGGTAGATCGACTAAGATCCCGACACGACCGGCCCTCGCCAGGTCGGTCAGTGTCCATCTCGTCAGCCATGTTAGATGCTGGTGACCTTGAACTTCAACCTTGACCTTGGATGATCCTGAAGCCAAAAATTCTAATAAATCACAAAAATTCCAACATATTCCCAAAAAACCTTTGACACTTGACTCAATACCCAAGACTCCAGACTCTTGATCCAAGACTCCAGACCATTGATCCAAGACTCAAGAGACCCCTGACCCAAGACTCGAGACTCTTGACCCAAAGACCCTCCACTCAAGACTCAAGCAAGACCCTTTAAAATATATATTAATTTTTTTCAATTTTTTATTTTTTATAATTTTTTTGGCTCTAAAAATTTGCAATTTTTTTGGATTTTTTTCTGTCCAAGGTTATGAGCACGGGGCAAGGTCAAGATCAAGGTCACGCAGATCCAACGAGGCGGTTGGGTGACGTCACAACATGGCGGCCGGCCGGCGCCTGGCTCCTACTCCTGAATCCTTTGCCCCAGACTTATCATAATCATTCTACTGACGACATTTCGTATTACGTACACATAATTTTAAATTATACGAAAGGCATGCGACTCTCAAATTGCTTCTCAGTCTTAATCTCCACAGGCCTCTCCGCCTTCCAGGGGTATTTCTGTCTCTCGGTTTACCGTCTGAGCTTCAAGGGAAGTTAAGATAAATGCGTAGGTGTAAAACTGGGCCGGGCCAGGTTCCATTATTCATACCACAACTGCTCCATTATCTTTTAATGCTGGTGTAAGGAGCCCCCCATCTTTGAGTAATGGGTAAGATAACGGGTTCAACTTGGGTAATGTAAAATCTACAATAATTCCTGTAAGAAGCGAATTTAACTTTCAGCAATTGCTTGTCAGGATTATTAATGCGGGCCTGCAAGATATCTTTCTGGTTTTCTGCCCTGCTAAACATTAAGAAATAGAAGTGCCTAGTAATTTTTATGTACGCATGTATACATGCTTATTTACTCGTATAAACACATGCAAATGCAACTAAAACACAAACGTATTCGGAATATTAAGGTGACCGCCTGGTTGAAGGAATTTTTCATGTCAGGCCTAAAAGCGTTGGAGCTCTAAGAGCGACCGAGACATGCGCATCAACTCTCTCATCGCCTCTACGCGCAAAGCACTGAACAGGCGTGCAGTCTTGCCGTCGATAACGCGCCTCTATGAGATCCTACCATTTTATGAAATAATAAAAATAAAGGTTTGATGCACGCCCCTATTCCTTTTTTAATGTTTTGTACCGGAATTTTCATACCTAAAAATTACCATGAAAACACCCGTTTGAGCCATTTTCACTGTCACAAAAACATGCTTTAGAGAGAAATGGAGGAACTGAAAAACGTATACAGTCAGTAGTGCGCTTACGGGGCTGCAGGACATTCATCTGGCATATCGGATAAGGATACGTCCGCCATCTTAGTAGGCGCGGGCGGCGGCCATGTTGGTCGGAGCCATCCGCCATATTTGTTGGCGTCACAGCCAGGGTTCGATGCCATTTGGGTGTTCTTCCCTAAATATCCCAACAAAATATTTTAATAAAAAATTATTCTCATAAAAATTGTTTTAATTAAAAATATTTTCTAAAAAATTATCCTAGTAAAAAATTAAAAAGTATCGGCATGCCACCTTGGATTTTTAATAATTATAACGGTTTCGAGTTAATAAAAATTAAATAATTTTGGCCTGCCGCTTTGGTACCCAGTGCCTACGGGGGACGTATTGATCCCCCCTCCTCCATCACAAAAACCTGTGACCAAAAAAAGTTTTTGTGATATAGATGTGGTGATATACTTCCTCCGATGCACTGGGTACCAAAGTGGCAGGCCGAGATTATTGAATTTTTATTCACATCATTTCTAGGCAACATTATTTGATTGCATTTTTTTTTAATTACGTGAACCAAGTAGACAAATACAATTATGACCTGCAACGACACTCTAAAACGATATAATTATTAAAAATCGAAGGTCGCGGATCAATGCTTAAATTTTTTTAAAAGGATATTTTTTTATATAATATTTGTTATTAAAATAACTTGTTATCAAAATAATTTTATTAGAATAATATTTTTATTAAAATGGTTTGTTGGGATGTCGGGGAGGGGGGGGGGAGAACCTCCAACATGGCTGACCAACATTGCCGCTACCCGCGCCTACCAAGATGGCGGACGGATGCGGATCCGACATTCCAGATGCCAGGTCCCCGCAGCCTCATAAGCACACTTCTACAGACGCATAACCTTTCTTAAATGTTATCCGTAAGCAGACCTCTCTCAGACACGTTGAGCGATTTTTTAATAAAATGTTTACTGCTGGATCTCTCCACGCCGTTCGGCGACCTACCGTGGCGGCCACCGTAACGTAAGTGGTGGACAATTACGGAAGTGAGCGTAGTAATGATTTTCACAACAGCGTTAGCTTAGAATAGGAATGTGTTACCATACGAGAAAACCCATCATTCTTTCCTCGTGGTGAAATCTGGGGGGATCCGATCGCGACATCTAGAATGCCCGGCCATGTTAAAACTTTGACGCGGGCCCGCACTCGCACATACATGTGTTTGTCAGTGGAGGTCAAATGCAGGTTTTCACAAGACGCGGGTGGTCGCATCCTTTCCATGAGAACGGAACATATAGGCCGTCCACGATTAACTGAGCACGTTTGAAAACCTTGCTTAGGATCTAGTTTTCTCCTCGTTTTCGTATTCTTTCTCTATATTTACGATTTACATAGCCATGAGCCTTCTCACTTTATTCATGAGCCATCCATGTAAAATTGTGAAATTATTATGATAGTAAATGTGTTAACAGTACGTAAATTCGTGTTATGTGCATAAGATTAAAAACACTGATTTTAGTAGCCATAATTTTTAAATATTACACTCTTAATACGTCAGGCCTTAGAACTATTTTTATTAATTCGTTGCCAACTTAACCGCGAGCCTGAATGTCAGTGTACACTGTAGCGTGTATGTGGTCATGGTAGTGTGTATGTGGTTATGGGTAGTGATTATTTTTTTCATATGTTGAGTTCAAAAGTGCTTACCTTACTCTGAACAGACTTTAAGCGAATGACCAAATGTCTGCGCTATTATAGCGTGGGGTTATGAAGAATTCAATTTCTAAGAGCATAATTTTTTTCGTGCAGTTAATTTTATAATGTAGTTTATTAAAATACAAGGTAAGTGATATGAAACTGGAATATAAAACTACTTGCGTTTATCACGTTCAGTATTTCTTTTTGAGATTGAAATGCTGAATCTGCACGTAAAACTTTTAACGAATGTGGATGGCCTTTTTATTTTCACTTTTTCGACAATTTTTTTTTTGTTAATAGCTTTTTCTCTTCTTTGTCTGATCCGACTGTGTCTCCGCTCCTCCGTCCAATTTTCCGTCATGTCGCAAGGGAAATCAATACCAGGGACACTCTCCCAATGTGTGTCTGCGATCTCGTCAATTGTTTCTGACAGTTTTCCCGACATCGCCGCCATTGTACTCCGCGGGCGATTTCCCAGCANCTCTTCGCCCCGCGTCCAGCAGGACTGGCGGGAAATCCAGTTCGGTTCCTGTAATGCCAGGGGCGAGAAGAAGAAAAAAAAGTACAATCGCAGGAAATATAAAAAAAATATACAACTACCAGCAACTTTATTGATGTTTGTACACATCCTGCTGCACCACGCGCTGTAGCGTCGGTTGTTGCTGCTGTAAGTCCAATCTCGAGCATCAATCACGGAGTTTTTAGTAACAAGAGTCACAGAACATTCCTTAGAACAGTTTTTGAGTCGGTGCGTGTAAAATACTCTTTGAGTGATTTTCCAAAGAGTTAAATAAAATTGTTGCACTCTTAAAATTATGTAGACAGTCACGGAACCGAGTGGTTTTGGGTGACCACTATTTTTGTCTTACTGGTTTCTATGCCAAAATTAATTGGTACTTACGAGTGCTACTTCCCTCGTCCTCTCTGTAGAAGAATTTTGTATGACGTAGGTTCGCAAAAGAAAACATTCCAGTCTGGACTCTTAAGAATTGTCTAATTGTCTAAATGCCTTGCAAATATTTGTTATTACATGTTGCAGATTAAATGCTCGGCCAATCTGCAGAAATGAAATTTTCTGTGAAAAATATTTTTTTGCGGACTTTATTTTTAATTATAATTGTAGGTTTTAAGTAACGTGCAACAGCACTGTAATACAGAATGTAAACAACCACTGCGCGATGTGCTTCAGTAAACAAAATTTACCTTTTTATATTTTATACTTTATGCATTACATGTACAAAGGTGCAAATAAGTTCGGAACTACAACTATCATGCCCATGCCTCGTATGGAGTGTTTCTTGCAAACATCACAAGACAATATTTTGTAAAACATTTCTTACGATACAGAGTATATCTTTATTTTTGTAACAAACTTGTCAACCTAAGTTCAAATGAGCTGTCTGATGTTAAATGTTGCAGTAATATTTTAGCTCGCACACATTAATTTTATTTTGAGATACATAGCTAAACTTTCCACACATGTGATCGTATTATTTATACACTGAAGAGCCAAAAAAAACTGGTATAGGCTTGCGTATGCAAACAACAGAGGTATGGAACCAATCAGAGTAACGCGATGTGGTCGGCAGCTAGATTGGTTACTGCTGCTACAATGGCAGGTTATCAAGATTTAAGTGAGTTTGAACGTGGTGTTATAGTCGGCGCACGAGAGATGGGACATAGCATCTCCGAGGTAGCGATAACATGTGGGTGTTTGCGTACGACCATTTCACGAGTGTCCCGTGAATATCGGGAATCCGGTAAAACATCACATCTTCGTCATCGCTGCGGTCGGAAAAAGATCGCGAAAGAACGGGACAAACGACGACTGACGAGAACCATTAAACGTGACAGACGTGCAACCCTTTCTAAAATTGGCGTAGATTTGATTTGTGGACTGCCCTGCAGGATTAATGGTGTGAATTGCCTCCTGCATACCTTAAGACATTAGTCGGGTCCATGCCACGTCGTCTTGCGGCATTTCTACGTGCTCGGGGTCCCTAGACGATGTTAGGCAGGTGCACCAGTTTTTTAGCTCTTCAGTGTATATTCACTGTGTTAAAAGATAAAAACTTTTAATGTGTAAAAAAATTTATTCTAGCACATGTCGTGTAAATTATTACAATATTAGTAAATAATGTTTACTAAATATAAGAAAATTAAGGAAAAATGGCCGCTCAATAACCGTGTATCTCTCACGTACATGAGGTCACGAGTTCGATACTAATTTGCTATTCTGGGGGTGATTTTTTTTTCCACATTACGTTTTCTTTTTTTATATTCCATGCAGATGCTTCCGCACTTCGTCTACAACTACTTACTTATCACATCAATGGTCTTATGAACAAAAAAGTTGCACGAGAGAGAAGATTTATTACTTTGGCTTCATCTATAACTTGTAACGTAAGATGCTACAGCGAAAGGTTGTAGCATCTTACTGTACAAGGTCCGTGTTAAGTTTAAAATTTTTCCTGAAAACGTTTTTTGTTATTTTTCAATTAACTACGTTATCTCTAAGCGCATCGGGCCTTTTGCGTGCATCGAAAGTGCCTTGATGAGAAAGGAACGGGACACGAAAGAGCTCGTTCTTCATCGCATTTTGCTCCCACTCCTCAAAATAATAAATTCTGTGCCACGGGCTTATTATTATTTTTTTTTTTAAAGCATGAACGTAAATAGGAACACCATCAGAATTGATCCTTATCGGCCCTCAGTCTACGTTTCCCTTCTAAATATTTGGTTGGAATATTAACCCTTCCAGGGGAAGAAAGGCTGCATGACGTCACATCCTTATTTCAATTTAATATCTGGGGAAACGAAACGTTTGTGACGAGTCTTATAGCAGTACGCTGTAAAGAGATGTACATCGAAGGGTTTCTCAAGCTCGTAAAATTTTCGAAAAATGCGCTTCTGTCAGTAATAGGACCACAGGTTCTAGGAGTAATGCAACTTTCACATGGAGAAGATTGTAACGGTGAAGAGTACAATTTTTGTATATATGTGAGATATTTTGACTATACTAAGCAGCAGAGACCTTCATTGCCGATGGGAGTAAATTGAAGTTGAAATTCCTCTGTGGGGGGAATGCAATGATAGGGGAAACAGGAACACCTAGAGAAATCACCGGTCAGTGGAAACGTCCGCCATGTTTCCAATACTAGCGATAATCCGGGTTCGGTTCCTGGCGAGATTCGAGCCTTGTTAACTTTGGTGAGAGGCGAGCCGTCTGACCACTACACCACTCTTCCCTTCCGAGTGGGATGGGACCATCCGGTACACAGTTCCGCCTGGTGGCGGAGTTGGGCAAGGGTTATCGCCGGCGTCGAAGAACTGGCCACACGACATACAATTCATTCCTACTTACGCTTTCATACTTAATGGGAACAAGTCTTGTGATCGTGCTTGCCACAGGATTGGGTAAAAAAAACCTTCGGTTGCACGAGCGGTATGTAGTCGGGTACCGTCACATTCGAGCAGCGCATTTCCCTTTCGTTGGATATCAGAGCGGCAGCCAATCCGGTTTGATGATGTTTTAAATGTACTGTGAACTTTTTTTAGGTTCCATGTAGTACTATTAAAAGCAGAGTCGAAGGTACATTGTAGGCTGTGGCTCCCTACCCCATCATTCTAAGCGTTCGTCTTATGTGTAACTGCTGTATATACTATGGAAGTAGCCGCTCACGTACAGGCTTTTAATGGTAAAATTAAAACTTTTTTAATAAACCTCTGAAAAAAAATGGATGCCCGTTAACAGTATTTATGCTACTATACACACTGATATGCAAGCTCCCAGATAAGGTGGCAGCATGTTAGGTAAAGATACACTGATGGAAAATGGACACCAGGACTCAATGGTCCTACATTAATGAAGGTTTTATTGAATAATTATACAGGTGCTACACTGTGTATTATAATGATCACAGGGTCGTACACCTATGGACAGAGGCTACAGAGTGTCTTGAAAAACAATGGCAGATGTTGTCGAGAAGCGCAGTCAACATATATAATTCGCTTTAGTCATTAGCTCTGAGTTCATCAATAATCTTATTTATCTCTTCGCTGACAGAAATATATCCCCTTCTCTGTAATGCAGCCAGCACATGTAGTCTATAAACCAGGTCGTTGGGGTCTTCAGAAAATAAGTAGCTAGACTTCACGACTCTCTTCGCAAAAGGTTCACAATACATGTCTGCGCCTATGTTCTTCCGTGATGGGTAGTTTGTGAGATACCTCTGAGCCATAGTACTTGGTTCGAATCTTCGTTTATTCTGTCTCAACTTCACGTATCCGTCTTCTTCATCATCGTGTTTATGGTTTTGCTTTGCAGATGCAGTTACTTCATCATCGTCAGTAGAATATGTATATTTCGCATCATCATCATCATCATCATCATCGCCCTCGGACTTTACGATCACACTTGCGTGCTGGATAGTTGTAACATCCTCGTTTTTCATCTTACGCCTTAGCAATACATGTTTGTTGTTCACGTCGTTGAACGATCTGTATGGTTTGCATCTTCATAATACATGTCCGCAACAGGCGTATTTCCTTTTTCACAGAATGTTTTGGAACTTGATGCATGTCCGGATAATGTTATGGGCGATGGTACAATCGATATTTTACACGCTACATCCTCGATACCACTGAAGGCAGGCTCAACGGTGCATGTCGGCGAATGTCTGTTCGGCACCCGTGGTCGTAGTCCGTCTTCGAGGAAACTGACGTGGACCGTCGCAGCCGACATCCCTGGTGCGACAGTCTTCTGCGTTCGCTGTGTGAACCGTAGTGGCCGCTCGTACGATACCACGGTCTTAGCGTGCTTCTGTATCGTATGTCGATGCTATCTGAAACCAGTTGTAGTTACGTGCACCTTCCCCTAACCAACGGTGCCATCCTCGATGCAGTGCTGACACTACTCGTCCAATGCGTTGGCGATCTCTCCGGTATGACCATTCGATCTCTACAAGTCCTCGCACGTTAAAGTGTTCACGACAAAGAGAGCACTTTTGATTGAAATCAGCCTTAGGAAAATGTCACTGGTCTTGCCTGCATATATTTTAACGGGCTCATTGAGTGGCATGCGTCTAGTAAAATTGGTAACGATGGATGGAAAGTAGTTCCATATCTTAACGTACAATTGAAAGTGTTAGGTAACCATTTGTGATAACTTAAATTATTTATTTCACTTTCTGTATTTTTGAGTGCATCAAAGTGTAAAAATGAGCAGATTTGTAAAATATTTACTTTTATAATAATTTAAAAGTTTCACTTGACCGACGTATGGATAAAGTGATGAGGACTATGGCAATGTTAATTGTACATATGTTGGAGGAATACACAACGTGCATACAAAGTAGATCTTAAGCAGGGCTTTCAAAAGTGCTCAATTTACTGTGAACATTCTATAGCAGAGTTACACACTACTTGGGAGCACAATGCGACGCTGGAAACAACAGTTCCGTAATTTTCGATACTGTATAGATAGGACCACCTGTTTTTCGCAAAAATATTTACGCAGAGGTTAGACTCCAATGTCCTGTGGCAGACGTGCAGTTTTTCTTTGGCTATTGGCCACGTGCCTATGTCAGGAGACAGTTGCCCATCTAACTGGGCCAATCAGACTTAGGTACTCCGACACTGAGTGTCCGTGATTCGCGGGCAGACACCTGCAATGCGTAACAGTTAAAATATTCCAACCACGAAAGTGGATCTGAGCTCTATTGTTTTGGAGTGCAAGTAGTCATGAAATCTTTTCGGGGAAAACAGGTGGCTCTTTCTATAGATAAAGACAATTCACTAGTCCCTGATTTTTCCACGGCGCTGTGCTTGCGAGCATCGCATGCGCCATATGCAAACAGTATTTCCTTTGCACTACCTTGAAAGCGTTATTTTTTTTCGGATGTGTGTCTTTTATTTGTATATATTTAGAATAATACGTCTGAATTCCTTCTTATCCGCCAAATTTGTTTCGTTAAAAATTATATTATCAAACTATTTGGCATATTGTGCACAAACTCAAAAGTTGACAAAGTATTTGCTGTTTTGACTTTTAGTTTGTATGAGTGTGGTTACTTTTTAGTAGCATTATCATCACCATCATCAATCATCATCAGTCAGTTATCATCAATCATCATCAGTCATCCTCATCCTCCGAGTACCTATTTCCTATAATGGTTCGTTCTCACATCGATTATTTTGACTTTTCTGTGGTCACTTGAGTATTTTTCATGTCGGTAGCAGCTAACATAACTGAGTCTGGTTACTTTTGTATCGCACATCCAGTTGTGATGCTTTGCACACAGGAAGGGTTGGCATTTTCTGTTGGTTTGCGAGGCCGGTTTCTGATCAGTAGAAAATGCCCAGCTAGCTACATATTTGAATACTGTAGAAAATGGTGAAACACCATTACTTGTATTGCGTAAAAAAAAACATCATATATATATATTGTGATCAGAATTTGCTTACACATTAATTCCATACTACTTACAAGAAACTTCATCGCTCTCACTTCAACGGCGACTTAGCTGAAAACTAATTTTTAATCTATAATATAGATTTGAGCAGCTAACTAAAGCTTCGTTAAATGGATACGTTTACGGGAAATTGTGGTTACGCCCCGTCCGTATGCTCTAAAAGACGTAACGTAGTTGCGAAGATTTTCTTTATCGTGAAAAATGGGAACGCTTTCATGAGTGAAATTAGTGGCGGTTATATTTTTAATATGATGCTTTTATTTATTTTATTAAAAAAAAAAAAAAACCGCGTAGTG
>NQII01005133.1:59837-81747 GCA_002778355.1 Clitarchus hookeri | reverse complement strand
TTCGAAACCAGGCCAGTAAAATTCGTAAATAACGCAACAGAAATATACATCATGTAGGCTAAATTTATATCGAGTTGATGTGTTGTGTATTTACGGCCAGACGCGACGCCCCACGGCTTCCGGTCTCGCAAATGGGAAAATTTCCAAGTCCCTAACTCCGAAATTAATGATTACATGAGATGCGTATATTAAGAGTGCCTGATGCATAAGTGGTCGCTAAAAAGTGGTTTGTTACGTTATACGAGCATTAAAAACTCAGTGCGGAGAACTGGTAGTCCTATGCAGCATTTTTGCAATGGTTACATGTTATAATTCAGTATATGTGTTGAATTAATATGCCATAAATTTGTAGTTTATGTTACAGTTGGGGAAATATTTGAAAGGGACGTGCCTGAGAAAAAAAAAACTTGCCCTTGGTAGATCGCTGTTTGTGGCACCTACCGAGCATGGATTACATGTCTGTCTTGTTAGGGTATTGGATAATGAATGAAACACATAGTTCGATATATCCTTGCGCCAGATGCGACCGCACACACCGCACACATGCCGGAAGGAATTGTTTAGAAATAGCTTGGCGAACTGTTTGTCTGCGCCAGAGTAGCGCGACGACGCTGCTGGTTGCTTTAGTAACAGCATTGAAGGGCCTGTGTTGGTGTCCATTATGTCAAGAAGGGGGGAGGGGGCATGAGTAGTCTCGTCAGCTTCGTCTCTATTTAGAAAATGCATATCTGACATCCTCGGTCTGTTTTGGCGGCACTCCCGAGGGACCCGGCTGCGGTGAAGCAGCGCGCGCGCCGTTTTCGTTCTGCACGCTAGTATTTGGAGCCCCATAACTTCTTTCCTGGTGATCCGATTCTCTTAATTTTTTTCTTCTATCTATACCTGCGGCTTCGTTCTGCAGACGTTAATGGCGGTTGTCGGTTTTGTGGCGGATTTCGACTCGGATCCTTGCCCTTCTTTCGCGCCATGACGTTGTTTCACGAGTTCAAAGCGCAGCTGCTTCGAAAATTTTCAGAGTAGATCAATGGTTGTTGCGTTAAAAGGATGACCATTTCAAACCCTTTCGAATGAGTTATCACTCGCGTCCGTGGCATTTGTAGTTTCGGACCAATGGCGCGCGAGAGAATAAAAGTTATGCAAATAGCGGCGAAATTTGTTTCAAACTCGATGACGCACCACCGGAAGCGATAAGGCGAACGTTGTATAACAATGTATTTATAATGTGCGGGCAACCTTGCTCCGTCGATCGGTGCATATGCATGGTCCGGCGTGCGTACGGGGACTGAGTGGCGGGGCGAGGCGCGGTACATGTTTTCGTGAATGCGAGTGCGTTACCCTTCGAGCGTGCGAGAAAGACGTGTAATCCATGTCAATAATTAAACCCTACAGAAATGTGTCTAGTAGCATCGTTCATGGTTTTCAAAATGTCTTTCAAACGACAACAATTTTACGCCGGCGTGCTTGCTGCCTCATAATTTTTGCCACGGCCTCCTAAATCATTAATTTCAACAGAATTATATCAACATACATTACGGCACCGATACATAATTCAAACACATGTTTTCCAGTTAATGATTGCCAGTAACTCGCACATCGCCACTTGCTCCTCACATTTGATTTCTAATTATGTACATTTCAAGCCTCTCATGGTTCTTTGGTATATGCTTACGCTGTTTGCAGTCGATTGAGAACTCCTGGAAGACCTTCTTAGAATATCCCATCTTCAGGTTGTGTATATTTCCATACTCATTTATGAAAAATATTTACATTACCATGTATACCTAGTAACTACTGTTTATATATCGACAGAGCTATGCTGTGCAATCGTCACATTCATAAATATGTTTCAGTCCTCCTATTTTGCATAACAATTAATTTAAATTCAATTGTAACTGTTTTAAATATAGCATTTTTTATAATATGTTAACCCGTCACAGTGTGCTACATGTATTGGACATTGGCCAGGAAGCGGAGTGGAGAAAGAAGTGGAGATATTTGGGCGGCTCTTAACATCGAGGTCTTGAGATCCGATGAGGGTGAAACGATGTGAATATGGAGCAGCGCGAAAATGTAAGGGCGGGGCAAACCGGAGATCCCCGAGAAAACTCGCCTACCTGCGGCATCGTCTGGCACGTTTCCCACATGCGAAAATCCGGGAGTGATTCCTCCGGGAATGAAACCAAGGTTCGCCCATGTGCGAGGCGAGCAGTCTGACCACTACACCACCGCGGCCCCCGGGAAACAGAATTTAATTAACTACACAGTACACAGCAAAAAAAAAAAGTAATGTCCCTCACGTTTGGGAGATATGATTTTTGTTGTTGAAACTATGTTCCTCATCCTCATAAATAGCTTCTGGAAATTATATTAAACACCAACGCGTTTTTTCGAAATATGAAAGTGCGTTGTGCTTATATTTATACAGTTCCAAACAAAAATTTGCTTCCCTGCAACGCCTTGAAAGTGTTTTGTATCTGTGACGGAAAGCGTTAAGACGTGGTAACAAGTTAACATAATTCGTTGCCAACTTTACTTCGCTGTACATTGTATGTCAGTGTTGACGTCAAAATGAATACAACTTTGAGTAGGAATTATTTCTTCTAGTTTTATTTCGAAAGTGGTCAATAAACCGCGACCAACCTCTTATTTGCCGATCAGTTTCTGCTGCAACTAGCAAGAATTTAAACAGATTTCGGCCGAGCAGCAAGTCATTCCTGAAGAGCATATTCCTATTTGAGAAATGGTATACAAGTCATTGAACAATCTTCCGTTGACGAAGTGTTTCGTAGAAAATGCAACATAGTTATCGAAGTCATTTTCAGATCGCTGTTAGTTTCACCGAAAACAGATGTTACCGATGCCACATCGCCTAATGTATTAATGTCACTAGTTTTTTACCGTTTGTATTATTTCACAGGTAAGAATGTCACACTTTGGAATAAACGCCGTGGACAGTTGTTAGCCTTCTTGGAGGGTTATGTATGAAATGTGGCATACTTTGGTGCAAATGCTAGATAGCGGAGATATCCGCACAAATCGTTTTGTCAACACAAGAATGCCATGTGTATATAGTCAATTCGCCATTTCTTCACACTTTTTGAATAAAACCTTTGAAAAATCATCCCATGTATGACGTGTTTAGTTATTTCTTAAATATGCCATGTATCACAACCGTTTTATACCTGAGCTGTAAACATGAAAGTATCTTATTTTTCATTAAATTTCCGTTTTACCTGTATTTTATTTATAATTCATAGTAATTCATTTACAATAAATATTAAGAAAACCAGTGAGAAAACACGTGTTTTGGTAGCGCCTAGAAAGAAATGGTTCTCATGCAAAATATCATTACAACTTAGTGCGCACGAATTCGGTGTGTTGTCCTTTTGTGTAATTTTCTAGACTTAGTTAATCTTAGTTCGCGCGAGGTGGAGCAATATCCTGAAAGTAGAACTTTAGCAGGGCTTCAGAAAAGTGTGAAGTAACCGTGACTGGATTATACTAGATGAGGTGTCTGCTGGTATTTCGGTGCTGCTGGCGATCTGTTATACCCCCAAAAAAAAAAAAAAAAAAAAAAAAAAAAAAAAAAAAAAAAAAAAAAAAAGCTATTTCCGAGATCGAAATCGCAGGACGAGTGATTCCTTGACTCGATAAGTTTGGCTGCTAGACATGAAACACTTGCGTAGCTTTTTATGGGCTGGTGGAAGGAAGAGAGTTACAAACTCCACGTGCATACTTGGCCAGATGCTAACGTACGTGTACAGCATGCATGTCTAATACATGTGTCCCAGCTATNTTTTTTTTTTTTTTTTTTTTTTTGCCTTTCCTCTTCTGTTGCCCCGCTTGAATAACAGCTTTAAGATTCG
Organism: Clitarchus hookeri; assembly: GCA_002778355.1. Classification (NCBI taxonomy): domain Eukaryota; kingdom Metazoa; phylum Arthropoda; class Insecta; order Phasmatodea; family Phasmatidae; genus Clitarchus; species Clitarchus hookeri. The sequence continues at coordinate 77,881 of NQII01005133.1, read as the reverse complement.
TCACCACTGTCATCTGTTTCTTCTGAGAAAGATTCAATTTTTATGCTTAGACTAGTTGTAACGGTGATATTTGATCTAATTTTATGAAGGAAGCACGGGAGTTTGTTTGACCGTCAATGGTCCCGCCTGCCTAGCGCTTGAACTGCATTGCAATTTGTTTGAAATCCTGTTTTTTTTTTTTAAAGAAACCATTAAACGTGCCCTCAGTAGGTTTACCTACGAAAATACATCATACCCCAGACGAGGACGGAATTGTACTTTTAAGTTACCACGCATGTTGTAAATATAATTTTTAGGCCTCGAATATATTTAAGAACGGTTTATTCGGACTGCCGTAACTTAAAACATACTAGCAGGACATGCAGTCAAACTACGATAGGAGCCTGTATTGAACTTTGCTACATTCTTTCCATGAATGAAATGGTAGGGTCACCACTGAAAGTCCTATACGTACACGCAGCACTACGAGAACACTGCACGCCAGTTCAGAGCTCTGCACGTAGCGGCGATGGCGCACTTGTAACTCCTGCCAGTGTAACCCTTATAGCTCCCGCGCCTCTCGGCCGCCAAAAAAGGAGAAAAACTATGCATTCAGGCAGGCGGGACCCTTAACATACTACAGAAATTAAATATATAAATAATGTTACTTATACAATTATGATATTTAAGCAGTGCCTGACTGTACCAGGGTGTGTTCTGTTAGCGCTTTTGCACTAGTCATATTGGATAAATGTTTATTTTTAATTTTTTTTTTTTAACTTTATTTCGACAAAGAGCTAGGCTCAAGAGGGAAGGAGCGAATGTTTCCCGGCACGGCCTTGTTATAGAACCACACGAAGCGAGAGACAAAGAGGCCCTGCGGTAACAATAACAAAGCGACTGTTTTCCAATACGGAAAAGGCACTAGAATGAATGTTCCCATAAATACGGCCGATTGCCGTATTTGTCCCGAGGGGTTCCAGTGGCCCTGAGAGCAAACGGCAGGAACGATAAATGAAAAGAGGAAGGGAAATGGGATAGGAAAGCGTTATCATCCTTCAGTAAACCACAAACATACAGGAAGTTCGCATACCTTAATTTGAGCACGTGCTTAGAATCTTAAAGGTTTGATAACCGTAACTCGGCGCCACTGTTAACTCAGTTTGCATGTGGTAATTGTGAGGAGAGGAGAAGCAAACTTGTTTTGTGAACGGTTCGATATACGTGTGTTTACTTTTAAAATCGTAGCGTGGTGGTGTAAGGACGTTTAGTCTAATAAAATACGCAAGCCTAGCACGGCTGAATTGCTAAAAAAAAGAAAAAGAAATAAAAACGTGTTTCCGTTATATCAAAACATTTATTGTTACTTACAAAATGTATTTCTTTTAAACTGTTACAAATGAAGGTAGCTGCGTCGTGTTGCGGTAGAAAATTGCACATCGTTTACAGTCCGAGTGGAAATCTTCGGAATGGAAAAAGATCTCGTCGCCTGTTTTTAGTATTTATTTTGTTCGAGTGGTTTTGCTGCACCTGTTTTTCGGTTGGGAGTTACTTTGAATTTACGATATTTTTGGGACTCTTAAATTTAATATTTAGTTGGAATTTTACGAGTTTACGGTTTCATTTACTTTTAACCTATATTTTCAACAATTTGTCTATCGTGGGTAAGCAGTTCAGTACCAAAGTAAGTTCAGATGTGTATTATATTTACTTCACGAATATTACTCACGTGGGTCGTGATACACTTGAAGTTACGTGTTTTATTTAAATTACATTTCCAAGACCTATCATGCTACGTAGAGTAACATAATATCTACCAAAAAATTTATTCTTCTCGTTGTGCTTCCTGGAAAAGAAAAATTTTGATTTCATACAAAGAAACACGAGGCAGCGTCAGATTTTTGAAAAAATATCTTCGAAGCAAATTACGACCCAGCGGAGCAGCTTTTGCGATAATCAGTGATTATGAAAAGATCTTACTGGTTCCGCATTTAAAGCCGCAATATTTAAAGGCTGTTTACGGTTAAGTGAGCACTTTTGAAATCAATTTTAGAAAAATGTCACTGCCCCCTACCTGTGTATATTTTGACGGGCACACTGATTGTAATACGCCCAGTAAAGTTAGCAAGGAAAATTAGTTCCATGTATTCACGTTAAATTACAAGTGTTAAGTAAACATCCGTGAACTCTAAATATATCTTCTTTCAGTATCTGTTTTTTAATTCATATAACTTTAATAATAACACAATTTCTCAAATATTATCTTTTATTATTATCTTACCGTTACGCCTGCCCGACGCACGAATGAAGTGATCATATCCATGGCAATGCTAATTTTACGTATGGCGGAAGAACACAGTATGTGCATACAAGTAGATCTTAAGCAGGGCTTTCAAAAGTGCTCAGCCTACCGTGAACAGTCTGTATACAAATTCGGCGCCAAGGAGTTTCCGAAAAATTCGGCATGGCTTGCGACATCAGTATTGTCGTATCACATTTAAAAGCAGGCTTCGTATCACGTAATGAGAACTGTCGTACATGGTGCTAAATTCGTAATATAATGTAATTAATTTGTTCAGAACAATTCGTGCTAGTATTTTTCGCATATAGTTAGTGCTAAAAGAATGTGTATGTGTCTTATTAGTTTGTCTGTTACATCATATAAAAATTTGAATTGTCGTAAACATACGATTAAGTAATTTTCGGTCGTGTTGTATGAAAACAGAAGAAAATCGTGATAGTGAGAATATAATACTTATTTCACACAAATTTTGATCTTACGGTAAAAATCTCGTATCACTTGCCAAGAAAGCTTGCGGAGCCCATTGTGATATACACAGTATTTTTAGTTGTGTACTGAAGGGTATCCCTGCGAAATTTGGTATATCCGTCAAATTGTGTAAAATTTTATAGAGTATAAACATATGAACTCTCGTGAGGCCGTGGGCACTTCAATCGTGAACATTTCGATGTTATTGTAATAACGATTTTCCTGATAAATTTTTTTATATGCCTTCCTACATTTCAAACCTAAATCATTTAAGTTAGAGATGGTTTTTAGTTATTTCCTTATTTGTTTATTTCATTAATTCTGTTGTAATCACAGTTCCCTTTTATAGATGTTAAATATGTATGCCTACAATTAGATTCAATTTACTGGCTGTTCATTTTGAAACAAAAGTGCAATTTAACCACGTAATGGATTTCTGTATTCATAATTTTTTTTAAGATATCACTGAAAATTAATTAATTGCCTGTTTATTTTTCACCTGGACGAAATTATTGTCTTATGTGTTTCGAAATCGTAAAACCTTGAAATACAGAAAACCTTCTTTTGGGAACAAGTTGAATACGATAAGTCATCCTCTCAAGCTACGTATCGCGCGGCCCACTTGCGGCGCACGGATGCTGGAAGAAGAGGAAGAAAGAAAAAAGAAGTAGCGTGGATGGTTTGTGATTCCGTAAGAGTTTGCGGAGTTGGGGGGAAATCGGCGTGGAGTTCGCAGCGAGGAATCGGCTCCCATGGCGATGGTATGGAAACCTCGCTCCGGTGGTTTGAAGGGGGAGGTGGTGATACCAAAAGGGCACCTCGGCGCCGAAGGAAGGAAGACCGATTTTAGACCAGGAAGAGGCAGCTCTCAGGGGAGAGGAGGCTGAAACAGCGTAATGAGCCTCGCGATTAGGGAGAGTTTACAACCTCCTCACGTCGTCTCGCGCCCTGAACAACGCACTCCGCGCTCTCNCTCTCCCTCCCCCCCCCCTCTGGGGCTTCGTGTTTCTTCGAATCCGCCGAATGTCGACTTGGTCCTTGTTCGTTTCGGAACTTTCTGGCTGTTAACATCGTTAAGTTTCACCTATATGACAAGACGTACACGCAACCTTGAAATGTGTTAACTGGAGAAAGTTTCCGAACTGTAATTGGCTAGTTAAACACTTACATGATTCTGATTGAAAAGTGTTGTTTTGCAAATTTTTTTTATGCTGAGTGCAGAATGGCAAAGTTTGAATTGCAGGCTGGTGATTTTTGCTGAAGGTCGTTCACACTGTGTATACTTCTGCCATATGTAATGTTAACATTGCCATCGGCCTGATCACTTTTTTCATGCTTCGGTAAAGTGAAAATGTGAAATTATTACAGAAGTAATGATTTTAGGTTCATTAAAAAGACAGAAAGAAAAATTAATAATTTCAGTTTTCACAAATGTTTGCCTAAAACATTAAATTGAATGTTAAGACATGGAACTACTTTTACTCCGTCGTTACCAACTTTACTGGACGCATGAAAGTCTGTTTAGCCGTTTAAATGTATGCAGGTAGGGGCAGCGACATTTTTCAAAGGTTTATTTCAAAAGTGCTCAGATAATAGTGCACAGCTTATAGTCCTCAAAAAGCATGGATGGTTTATCGAAACTCTGATATGCAGCCTGACTGAGTGACTACTGTATACGACCGCTGTGTATCCAGACCCCTGTTCCGATTCAGGAGTTTTTCTGGCGTGTTTTTTTCTTGTTAGTAGTAATTGAGGTACCGTCTGTGGCTTGAAGGCTACTTATTTTGGTGCGCTCCCGATATCTACCCCTATGCCTCTTCATTCCAGCATTTCATCTCTGGCTCCCCGCGCATTTTTTTCCTTATCGTGCGTACCTGGCTAATATCCGTAGGGTAGTGGGCTGGATCCCGACATAATGAACTTCGAAGTGTCCTCCTCACTCCGTCATGTGGGTTTACCATCCCCATTGCAAGCAAGAAACCTGTGCGATTCCTTCATATGAACCGTCCAGAATTCTCGCACATTAGACGAATAAAAAATTTGCGTGCGTGCATGAAAGGTGTACTTTTTCGCTGTTAATTGAAAACTTTTCGAAGCCCGTCTTAGGATCTATTTTACTGGCCGATTATATCATTCAGCCGTATTTAAAAGTAACATTGTCATGGACGGGATCTTTTTATTCATACGTTGATAATTTCAAACTGTGAAATTGTAAATAACGTGAATACTGCTACAAGTCGCCATAGGCGTATCTGAGTTCGTGAGGAACGTAGGTATTAATAAAAGTAAAAGTGCTTAGTGTAATTTTTTAATTTATTTACAATTATATGAAAACACACACAGCTATTATTTACAACACTTTAAGTTGATATCTTTATCATCGACATTTGTTATTTTCAGTGAGCGCAATATTTAATGTCAATCTCAATTCTAATTACTGAAGTCGTTATCATTATTTTATATTGGTTACAGTCACTTGATTCACACTTATTATTTACACATTATCAATAAAACTGTGTGTAGCCATAATTCCAAATGTCTTGTCACTCACGCATCCAGTCCTGCCGGTCAGGCTCACTCTCCGCTGTACCAATGCTTTTGCAGACTCCACTCTCGCTGGTCTCAGTCGTCGCCGTTCGTCGCTTCGCTGTCTTCACACATCCGTCCTTAATGCCGTACACGACTCCAGACTCTCGACTCGGAGGCCCGCCGCGACTTATATGGACCAGTTGGCCCGGTCCAGGAGGTTCTTCGCGCCCCGAGTTGTGCTGAGTGAGGTGGGGGGGCGATGACCAGAACATTCTTGCAACGATAACCATAGTCATCTCAATACTCTCAAGTACGGGAGCGTTATTAGTCCCGATAGCCTTTTTGGGCAAGCGACAATCATCCGCCGCGACCCGTTTGTAATTCTACCTCGCTGTTCTCCGGTTACCGGTGATATCAGCGCGTGCCGAAGGAGAGAAGTTACAGTCTAGGAAGACAAGAGAAGTTACAAGCTAGGAAGACAAAGGCGCCGCATGTAACAATGCGTTGCTTATTTGTTTCTCGTACGAGAATAAAACAAGACGAAGCGTAATAAATACAAAGTCCACAGATTTATTTTTTAAAAATTCACTATTGATACGATGTCAACACACGAAACTACTTTTCTTATGACGCTGTCAACTTCACTGGGTGAATGTCACTAAGTGTGTACGTTCAAATATACGTAGTTAGGAGGGGTCACGGTGGCTAAGCGGTTAGACTGCTCACCTCCCACCAGGGCGAACCGTGTTCAATCCCCGGTCGGTTCACTCCGGATTCTCGCAAGTAGGAATTGTGCCAAACGATGCCGCTGATCGGCGGGTTTTTCCTTGAAGAACCTACCGTTTCCCCCGCCCTTTTATTCCGGCGATGCTACATGTTCACTTCACCTCACCCTCGTCGGCTCTCAAGACCTCGATGCTAAGAGCCACCAAAATCTTTTCACTCGCTCACTCACGTAGGTTTTGTAGGTTGAATTTAATAGTGCTCGATTAACCACGAACAGCCACGTGGACGTACAGTGACCATGAGTCCATTCGTCCTTACACATGTGCGACATGGCGTAGCGGTTTCTTTGGCGTGGGCGTGCCCCCTCAAAGACTGGCTGCCCTGATTGGCTACTGCGTGCAGCGAAATATTTCCTATTGGCTAAGCTGCCGGCTGGCGAGCAAGACTACCAGGCGCTGATCGTCGAGCAGCTCTCCGACGTGTTGCCGGCCGGCGACGCCATTTTGTTGGCGTGTGCGGCTGGAGCTCGCGGCGTAAGCGGCTGAAACACCTCGACCTCTGAACCCTAAAGGGAAACCCTAAAAAACTTAAACGTAAGAAGTTAAACATGACTGGTCCAGACTGTTGCTATGGTAATGTAATGACATGGCCGAGGAAGACTTTCGGAGTCAAAAAGAAGATTTTGTGCAAAAGCTGAGCCTTAATAACTATGGTAGAAATTCTCTTCAGGCCAACACAACAGCACAGTACAACTCTCATATTTGGCTAACAGAACGGTCGAAATGGTCAACAGCTTCATCTTTTGGACGCATCTGTAAAATGAAGTCGTCTACTCCAAGACCAAAGACTGTGAAATCTCTCATTTACAGCAGTTTCCATGGAGCAAAGGCCACGAAGTACGGATTGAAAGAAGATCCTTTAGCTCTTGAATAACTAGCAAAGACACTAGGTAAAACTGTTATGGCGTCAGGGTTGTTTGTCGATAAAGATATGCCTTGGTTGGCAGCTACCCCAGATGGTCTGATAGACAGTGATTCCATTGTTGAGGTCAAGTGACCTTTCATTGCGTCACACGTCACTCCCTAACAAGCAATAGAACAAAATAAAATAAAGTTCTGTCGTCTTGAATCGGGAGAACTTCGCCTGAAAGAGGATGTATCAAATTCATGGGAAACTGCACATCACGCAAAGAAAGGTGTGCTATTTTGTCATTTGGACTCCCTTTTGCATGCTTGTCCAAAAAATCGAGTGTGACATGGAATTTTGGAAAACAAAAAAGGTGCAAAAATCTAACAATTTTTACATGGATTTTATGCTGCCTGAACTTGTAGACCTACGGTACCCTAAAGGTCTCCCTTTACGAGACATCAAAAACTGCTGAAGAGGATTTATACAGAAGCAATTAAAAATAACAATTCATTCACAGGTATTCGTGCCAAGAGTTGTGATATGTATATAAGTAGCATTTACTTTTTTCTTCATTATCTTGAAACCCAATTTGTTTTACATTTGGAGAAGGGCCATCTTTGTTATAGTTTTGCCGTGTTTATTTCTTTCCACGTGTAGCTAAATTTATGTGAAAACTACGATAATTTGAGGTTTGGGTTTTTATAAAGGTGTTTTTATTTTTAACTTTTTTCGAAGCAATTTTCAAAATACATGTTAATGCAGCTTATTTCAGTGTATATACTAAAACTTTAGTGAAAATAAGGTCATTTTCCTTTATTCTGCCAATTCCGTTCAACAAATAGGTTTTGTAAGTGTTGTTAAAGACGGGTAACGGCATGTCATATTTATAATGTAAGGAAAAATATTATGTACTGTATATTTTAATCTCCTAAATATTGAGTATTGTTAATACTCAACATTGCTAGGAATTTGTGCAATTAAATAGGTTTCGTTTTTTGAGTTTGGAATACATTCAAACAATATTTATTTATAGTTCGTTATTTGTAGCGTTCAATGTGTTCGTCATGTTGTAGGGATAGCATATTACTTTGAAATTGTTGTTAAAGAAATTTAAGATGTAATTTTTAATAGTAAATACATTTCATATTTTAGACTGTAATGAGTATACTGTACAAGTAACATGCTTATTTCATGTTATTTTTAATAATATTAAAAACTTTCAAGAATTCCCTTTAATTATAATTATAAAAGTTCCAGTTTTTAATGAACTTATTTTCTTATTTTAACCCGTGTCCTTCGGTTACATTTTATTTTTAGATAATGTGACATGAACGTTTTCGGAACTTGTTCCGACAAAAAATTATTTCTGTAGCAGTTTTTTTGTGGAACAGAGTTAGTTTATTTCATGTGGGATGTTTCTGTTTCGCTTATCACAGCCAATAGAGGTGTATTTTAAGTTTGTGAAACACTAAGGATTTTTTTTTTTTTGCTTTCGGAACTTGCCGTTTGGGGGTTCATTCCAATACGATGTACGGACATGAATAGTAACTTTGAATCAGGAGTTAACAGCGATTATTGACTTTTTATACGGGAGAAAACTTCAGGAGCAGATGCGAATCCAAACACACGCGCTGTGTTAGTTGTTTTGTTGTAAATATGAAATCGTTCCACTGCAAATCTTTTGCATTATTTTCAGACTTTTTAGTATATTGTTTTCTTGCTTTCAAACAGATTACTCAAATAGCGTTACAACATATTGCAGGGACAGCAGAAACAGCTAAATTAATTAATTAACCTGCATTAATTAATAATTTAATTAATTTATTAAGTAATCTTGATAAGGCTGAAAAATATATTTTGTAAGATTAAATTATTGTTACTTGTGTTATCAAGAACAATTTCTTTTTTTACAAATTGTTGAAAGTCTAGAATTTTGAGATAAATTTGAAAACGTCATTTTACTGAGCATAGTCCGTTATGTGCATTTTGAGAGAAACTGGTAATCTATTTTTGCTCTCCTATTTTTATAGCTATCCATTAAAATGTGTTGCACAATCATAACCCGGATATGCGTTTTCCGTTGAACTTAAATAATTTCGGTCTAATTATTTCCGTTGCAGTAATGCTGTTGAATGGATATGATAAAGCACCAAAGAGAAGCATGCATTTTTTTAAAATTATATATATGTAATATATACACAGATATCATGCTTTTGTAATTATCCATTTACTATATATCAGCGGCGTTTGGGCTCATGCAGGAAAAAACAATTATAAGTCTGGAAGTTATCCTAAAGCCAGCTTTGAAATCGTCATTTTATCTCTCCAGTATCTTTACAGCTGCAACTATCAGAAGTTCAGTAACACTTATTTTCAAGTTTTCGTATAAATACATATAAATCTAGCTCTCCACCAAACATCACATATGTGCAAGTAACATACTGAAATTACGCCGGCATTTATGAAAAATTAAGCGATACATATGTTAAAAACATTACATCAAAAGTACATGCAAACTTATATATCCGTCAGATATGAGGTGTAGAAATTTATAATACAATAAATAAAACCGATACTCAGGAAAAGCGGTACAGTTCCACTTGTTTTTTTATTACGCAGGGTCAAAAAAATCTGTAAGAAAAAATATAGTTTATAAATATGCATGCTGTAAATTTAAGTATTTCAGCATACCTTTAATTTCTGCGATACAATCAAATTATATGCCTAGCTAAATTGATATTTAATATTATAGGGTCAGTAAAATAGCTGATCAAGGTATTATACAAATGTAATTTTTGTTTATTTTATTTCATTATTTTTTAAATTATCAAGTACATACGTTCTATCTTTCTCAGAATTTACAAAGAACAGAATATTCGTTTAGTACAGAAATGTTTTATGGTAAATACTGAAATACAATATGTATTTGTTATTTTGCAATACTTGTAATTAATTTGAATTTACGAATAATAATTAAAATGCCTGTAGAAAATTACATGTGTAGTTATTATTCTGCACTTCGTCGCCTTGTACTGTCTGTGTCCGATTGAAGCATACGCATCGACGCTGATACGGGCAAGGGAATGGTTATAGAAGGCGAGGCGGTGTCAATTATTAATTATTTTGAAATTAATATGAAACAACAACCTCTATTTCTGTCACTTTCATGAAGTCTATAATAAACATTAGAAATGCTTCTTAATAAAATAGTTTTCATATATCCGTAATTTGTAGTCTAGTCGTGTTAAGAACTCGCTCTTGAATATCACATTTTTCGACAGTTTTCTTTCTAAATCTGGAAATTTAGTACACACATAGTACAATGCGAAATTGTTAAACTTGTTAGTATTTTGATTTACTCCATATTCTACTATACGTAGGCTCCTACTCCATTATGCTTTGTTTGTGTTAATGTAAATATTCTTGGGATGGGCAATGCAGAAATTTTTTAACTTGTTGCAGAAAATTGTCACCCTTATTTTAAAAATACTAGGGCGAAGGGAGGGGTTTCACATTCATTTTAAATAAGTGAATTGGAACCTTTCTTGAACAGAATTACACAATGTACACATATATAATTTCCTCAAATAAATGTTTCGGAATTTTTTTATTTTTATTTTTATATTTTAGATTAAATTATTTACTTTTATTAACAACTTTTATATATGGCACTATAAGCTGCAAAGAGAGAAGTGTTAGGTTGTGTGCTAGTGTCATTCGTTGACATATTCAGGAAGCTCTGTTGAAGTAAAATCCGCCCCCCCCCTTTTCTAGATACTGAGCCACGTCAACGCTCCTAATTTGAAGGAATAATAAGTTGTAATAGAAGTAACGAAATCGACTGTAAAATATTTGTTGTTCCGTTGTAAGTGGCAAAAGAGTTCTTTCACGGTAAAATATGGTAACGACCACGATTAACATAACGTAAGGCCATTCATTTAGATGAAACCCTCGTTTTTATTGTGGTCTTCTTTAAATTGCGGCAATGGTAAACCACCGCAGAATCAACTTCGTTGTCACCCTGGGCGCGCTTCCATCGCCACGAATAAAATTGTCTTGGGCTCAATTCAAAGCAACCTTGGGGTTGTCAGCTCATTATCAATATTATTATTATTAATATTACAGTGTGTGTTTTATGAATGTGTTCAAATTTTATTTTGCCTTTGAAGATGAGCATCCTACTAATAAAGTTGACAATTTATTTGTTGAGTAAATTGATTTTTATTATGGCACTCGCGTTTATACCATATCGGGCTATTTTGCTACTCTCGCCTCATTAATATGATTAATTTTACTGGCTTTACAGGAAATAAAGAACAGTTCCTGTAAAATAGGAATGTCTGGTCCTCCCACAGAGGCTTATTGTCATTTGCCTGTGGAAAAATGCACGCATATTTGTTGTAAGAGTGTATTACGTAACATTACGTAAACCTTATTAAATGGCTTTGTCAGAAAATAGAATGAATGGAATATTTGTATTTAAATGCCATTTTCTATAAGTACGCGATAAATGTTAAATATGTTAGACGCTGTGGCTACGATTTGAACACAAGGCATCTCCTTGGCATGGGCGCTAGCCTCTACACCGTAGCGATATTGGATGGTCCCGCACCCTACTGCGGGACGATGGCACTCCTTTTAGGAGTGATGAAAGCAGCTTGTGTTAGTAGGGGGAGCGAAGATACAGTAGTTTCAACTGCTGCCACGGTCGTCAGACCGGCTGGCTTGACCGCGAGACCGGATCGACGAACTTGTCCTCAGGTAGACGGGCGTCTTAAGGCTGGCGCACCCCGGTCGGACCAAGGTGTTCTGAGGCTGTCTCTCCATTTGAAGGATACTTTTTCAAGAGAGCACTCTTCCGCATAACCTGGCGAGAGCACTGCTTCACGCTCTCGCTCTGTGGATCTGAGACTTAATTATGCGTGTAAGTTCAAAATAATTCATAAATAATTATAGCACTACCAGAATAATTATTAGCGCATAAAATACTTTAGTTTATATATCACCGTCATATTGCAGGAAAGTGACAAACTCTTCCATACTTTGTCAGAAATCCTTACATACATTTTGACATGGATTACATGTATTTCTCGCACGCTCGGGGGGTAATGCGCGCCGCACTCGCCGTCACTATAACATGTACCGGGTCTCGCCCAGCCACTGAGTCCCCTTACGCACGCCGGACCGTGCACATGTACCGATCGACGGAGCAAGGTTGCCCGCACATTATAAATACATTGTTTTATAGCGTTCGCCTTATCGCTTCCGGTGGTGCGTCATCGAGTTTGAGACAAATTTAAGGCGCAATTTGCAGCACTTTTATTCTCTCGCGCGCCACTGCTCCGAAACTACACGTGCCACGGACGCGAGTGATAGCTCATTCGAAAGAGCGTGAAAAGAGTCCTCCTTTTAAAGTAACAACCACTGATCTACTCTGAAAATTTTCGAAGCACGCTTTGAACCCAAACAGCGTCATGCCGCGAAAGAAGGGCAAGGATCCGAGTCGAAATCCGCCACAAAACCGACAACCGCCATTAACTTCGGCAGAACGAAGCCGCAGGTATAGCGAGAAGAAAAAAATAACACAATCGGATCACCAGGAAAGAAGTTATGGGGCTCCAAATACTAGCGTGCAGAACGAAAACGGCGCGCTATTTGTGAAATAGAGACAAAGCTGACGAAACCACTCATGAATCCCCCCCCCCCCNNNNTGTTCCCAAGGGACCCCAACACAGGCCCTTCCATGCTGTTACTAAAGTAACAAGCAGCGTCGTCGCGCTACTCTGGCGCAGACAAACAGTTCGCCAAGCTATTTCTAAACAATTCCTTCGGGCATGTGTGCGGTCTGTACGATCGCCTCTTGTTCAAAGATTTATCGAACTATGTGTTTCATTAATTATCCAATACCCTAACAAGACAGACATGAAATCCATGTTCGGTAGGTGCCACAAACGGCGATCTACCATGTGCAAGTTTTTTATAAATACGTTGTCACGTAAGTTACTTCGTTGACTAAAACAGTTGAAATTATTCACTTACAGTTAGAGTGTGATGTGGTTTTGGCCCAGAACACTACTATAACCTCGTTGTAACACTGAAACAATGTAAACAAATATGTCGCGTGGTCAGAGAGTGCGAGAGAGCGCCAGTGAGAACGCAACTTCGTGCCTTCTCTTTGTGCTCTCGCTCTTTCGCGCTATCTCCGACGAATGGGTACGACCAGAGTGCGTTCTCTCTGACGTCGTAATGACGTGGTCGCGCAAACGATAGCGCTATGTGGGCCAATTGAGACACGGCCTGAGTGCGAGGTTTTCAAGAGTGTTGTCAGGCCGGACAAAGCACAAAGGGGGGTTTAACACTTACGGGTTCGGGTGTCGCCAAATATCATGTTAGCCTGAATTTACCCGTGGTGATCGGGCGTATCTCGATTCTTTGGCTCTTTGTGATTGGGGTTGGGAGGGGAGCGTCTGCCATAAGTAATGGCCTAATGGGCTGGTGCTTGCGTGTGACGTAAAAGAAGGATATCGATACCTCGACCTCTGCAATCGTATTCACTGTGTGGTGGTGAATCGGAGAAGAGGGACATCTGTTGGCGCACGCTCTATGATCTTGACCGTTAAGCGGGGAGGGGTGTGGAGGGGAATGATTGGCCCATCAGCCGTGAAGCAACAGCGACATTGGCGCGGGGCTGTGGCGTCTTGATCCGTCAAGGCAGTACGAGGAGGGAGGAGGTGGAGTTCCCAGATGCTTCTCCGACCTCGCGTCTTCGTGATATCTGGCTTCGCGAGGCGGTGTTTGTTTAAACAGCAGGCGCGCCGCGACAAGATGTTCGCGGGTGGAGAGTACCTTAAAAACCGCCCACTTAGCTGGCGATTCCCCCTTCCACCCCTTTAAACCATCACAGGAAGACTCCCACGCGCCCGCTTCCTTCATACTGCGCGCCACATACTGTCAACGTCAGACGTCGTGGCTTTTGAGATCCTCACGGCCAGGAGCTGCAGTGGGTAGCGTCAGTAACGGCACGGTCGTATACACTCTTAAATAAAAACATTTTTCAAGGTTTCCGTTAGATCAGTGTTTTTCAACAGCCGTATTGGCCGCGACTCGATACAGTAAAGCTCAAATGAGAAAATAATCTTCGCNGGGACAGTGTAAGGGGTGGACGGGGGAGGGGGGGGCTCTCTACTGAACGCTCGCCTCTGGAGGGAGGAGAACCACGTGGCACTGCTGGCACTATACATACCAAACTGATAATATCGCTCTCTACTACCACGCTACATGACTTACATTTTTTTCCCCAACAGGTAATATGCACAAAAAGGGAAGGGCCGTGGATACGATAATGAAGACGGTGAAAACAGTGGTGATTTTTTTCGACGTCCTCACACATCTCCCCACCGACTTTGCTGGAAAAAGTGTTGAGAATAATGCAGAAGACGACAAGAACGCCGACTACATAATTGTTGATAGACTCGAACATTTGGTTGGCTTGCACAGTAAGGAGACATCTTCAACCATCGGTGAAGTTAAGGAAAGGGGCTACATCGAATGAAACCATTGTGCACTATCTATAATCTGCAAACATCAGAGAACTGCAAAGATTGAATGTATGCGAAAAGTAGGCTAATAAATGTATGTGGTCTTATTTGTGCTCTTTTTAATTTATTGAACCTTACCCTACTGCTTTTCTGAGCAACTGATAATTTCAGAGGTGTATAAACTCAAAATGCAAGGTCTATTTTAAGTAAAAATTGTGTAAGAAAGTGCACTAGGGGTAATATGGTTCGATCTGAAGTATTATGCCTCTCTTGGGCTGTTTAAGTCGGCTGAATTTGGTTTGACAAACAAACGAACCTAGGAAGGAATATTTTTGATGAATAAGGAATGTTTTTGAGGAATATTTTTAGGAATTAGGAATGTTTTTGAGGATTAAGGAAGGTTTGTGAGGAATATTTGTAGGAATGTGGAATATCTGTGAGGAATATTTTTAGGAATGAAAAATGTTTTTAAGGAATATTTTCAGGAATGAGGAATGTTTTTAAGGAATATTTTTTAGGAATGAGGAGNTTAGGAATGAGGAATGTTTTGAGAAATATTTTTAGGAATGAGGAATGTTTTTGAGGAATAAGTATTGTTTTTGAGGAATATTTTTAAGAATTAAGAATATTTTTGAGGAAGAAGGAATGTTTTTGAGGAATAAGGGATGTTTTTGAGGAATAAGGGATGTTTTTGAGGAATATTTTTAGGAATGAGGAATGTTTTTGAGGAATGAAAGGTGAAAATCTGGGAGCGCCCCTGCCGGGAATCGAACCTGTCTCGTCGTGTGGGGCGAAGAGGCCGAGTGAAGAATGGGCTGGGGTTGAGGTGGACCTCCTGTGCGAAAACGTGTTTATAATAGAAAGGAAGCTGTGTGCGTACTCGTGTTGGGAAACCAGAGCTGTAGCCGCTGCGTCGTTACGGTCCCTCTCTTATGCGACATCGTGGAAAAGGTCATCGTTGCGAAATGGGTCTGGTGTGCTGTTTCCGATGGGGATACCGAACTGTGTGCCCAAATTGGCTACCGAGAAGCTTGTTCCAAAATGTTACCTCAAGGAAACGCTCTGCATATCACGGCATTAAATTGAAAGGCTCTGGGAAGAAATGCAACAAATAAGGAAGTTTAACAATAACTACAGAATGAGAATATTGACATCGCAACTGGCACACTGGACCCGAAATTATACGATCTCGTGATGCAACACGAAGATAGGCAACCCAGTATTCCGTAGACAGAATACCGAGTAATGAATGGTGAGAGCGTTGGAAAAGTTACTGTGCGAGCATGTGAATACAATGGAGAAACGTTATTATATGTGTAAACTTATTTTCTTCTTTAAAATTAAAGGAAAAGTACGTCTATTTAGTGTAAATAATGAAAGCAGGCACGATAGTGTTGTACTCTCGTCAGCAGTAGTGGATTGCTTCGAAAATTTGTTGTCTGTTAAGTTACAGCCCCACCTCTCACACTTTGTCTAATGATTCCAGGATTCGTCAGCGACTTCTTCCCTCACGGTGACCTTGCTCAAGCTCGCAGATATCCGGCGCGCTTTATAGTCTATGCCGTCGCAATCACGAGTGCTCCTCCGTTCGCTCACAGTTTTGTTTTGTTTCTTGCTCGTTCCCAGAGGAAAGATTTATGCTCTAGAAGAAACGCAGAAGTAACGAAACACTCAGAACTTAAGTTTCGCCCGCTGCTTTTAAATGCTACCGTTCCGCCGCAGTGGCTTAAAATACCATCGACGGGCAGCAAGCGCACACCAAGTTACAAATGAACCCATATAACCCACTTGGCACTCGCAGAGACCGGCAAGTCAAAGCTGCGTCCTCACACACCGCGGATGACGTATGGCTGTTAAGAAAGGCAGAGCTGCCTTGCGTTCGTACTGGAAAATAAAATAACCTGATTCACTTGTCAGGACTAATGGTTTATTGGCCTCGCCACCTTCTAGACCATACAGTAAAGAAGATGTAGACAGATCTCCCCAGCTGCACGTAACCAATCTCTGTGTCCCAACATTGAACTGTTTTTCTGTCAACACGACTAGCGAAAAAGGCGTGGATTTGGAGTTGAGGTTAGAACACTGTTTAGTAAACAAGTTCTTTCAGATGTTTTCATACTTACTCTAACCATTGTGTAGTGAAATTTGATTAAATTCAAGTGGGTAAAAGTATTTTATTAATATAATAGTGCTTGTTATTTAAAAATTAAGATATAAACAAACAAGTTCGTCACTGTTCGCCATGTGATTTTGACAGCTGTGTTCCTTTGGGGGTAGACCAATGTTCGGTACATGCGCAAAAGACGAATAAGCGGTCTACCTCATCATTAGTCTATGGTCTAGACGGGACGAGAATTACTGAAATCACCACTTTCTGGTAAATGGGATCAATGCCAATCCAAGGACTTTTTTTTTTTTGCTATTTTTATGGCCTTTTATGGATATCTTTCTCTCCTCCTTTCTTCCCTTTCCCATATTTCCACGTCAGAAGATAGTTAATACTTCGTAGAATAAACCATTGCAGCTTATCGTTATTTATTTTCATTATAATTACTGCCATTCGCATCCTTTGCGCTTTATATCCTACGTATAAGTAACGGCCAGAGAACATACGCTGTTTTTTTTTATTCTCCTTTAGCAGTATGAGGTCAACGATTTCTTATGTTTTGCTAAACTAAGTCACTCACTTGGTCTTCCGATTATATTACAGCAATTTACCAGGTAAAAATATTAGCCATTGTAAATGCTGTACATATATGCATAGTTCTCAAAATACGCATCTTGTACGCCAGGACGACGATCGTGTCAGTTGCGACACTTTGATGCTCATCGTGAATGGATATGTCATGAATTAAAACCATGGGGTGGAGAAACGGAGGAATACGCTGGTTTGTGAATCAATAATACCCCGAATAAATCCTCCAACCATCGGCAACGGTTGCCACTTTTCCCGCACGAAAACATCCGGGTTTGAGACAGTATCGTCATGATTTGTGCGGGGAGGAATAGCGGAAACTCAACGTGTCTACCCCCCCTTTTTTTTTTAACCTTATGCTCACTTGCTAGAGAACCAAATGTCATCCCTTTACGTAAACTGTTTACTATCTAATGTTACTTTGTGTAATGTGTAAATTAGTCTGGTGCTTGTTCGTCTTTTTTTTTTATGGCAGACGTGCTACCGCTACGTAACCGTAGCGTGCCTACCACGTCGAGATCTCCGGTTGTACGTAAGCCCAAGTGGAAAAAGGCAAAAGGACGGGATGAAAAATGTAGTACTTTTCAACCATTGCTGTTTGAAAATGGTTTCATGTCATTATGCTGTAACTCTTACTGGAATAAGAACAAAGAAGGGGATGCGTGGCAGTATTAAAGAGAGTTAAGACCAGTGAAGAAGTTCGTATAAAGGGGTTAAGCAAGGTATTTATTTAACAATTGTAACAGAAGTAATAACTAATGCAGGCGTTCAAGCTACATGGCCAACGGAAGAAGGGAAGAAGGGAAAGGTTACTTTAAAGTAGATCGACCATGACGTAGTGAGGAACACATCCATTTCTCGCACTCCGGACCCTCTGCCCAGATCGCCACCAGCTCCT